>PVIH01012809.1:0-61705 GCA_004025045.1 Sigmodon hispidus
CTAGCTTCAGGAGATCCCACTTATTGATTGTTGGTCTTAGTGCCTGTGCCACTGGTGTTATATTTAGGAAGTGGTGGCCTGTGCCAATTTGTAGAAGTGTATTTCCCACTTTCTTTTCTATCAAGTTCAAAGTGGTTGGGTTTAAGTTGAGGTCTTTGATCCACTTGGATTTGAGTTTTGTGCAGGGTGACAGGCTCAGGTCTATTTGCATTTTTCTACACACTTCCATCCAGCTATGCTAACACCATTTGTTAAATATACTATCTTTTTTCCATTGAATGTTTTGGGCCTCTTTGTCAAAGATCAGGTGTTCATAGGTTTTTGGGTTAATGTCTGGATCCACAATTCTATTCCATTGGTCCTCAAGTCTGTTTTTATGCCATTATCAGGCTGTTTTTATTACTGTAGCTCTATAGTATAGCTTGAAGTCAGGGATGGTGATACCTCCTGAGGTTCTTTTGTTGAGTAAAATTGTTTTGGCAATCCTGGCTTTACTGTTATTCCAAATGACATACACTTTCTTCCATTGTTTTCATTCATTCCTGTTTCTTTTGCTTAAATAGTGAAATCTATGAAAAGAAGAAGCCAGTTTCTTCTTGGATAACCTCTGGAAAAGTTAGTGGGTAAACTAACTTTTCACTAACAGAAATGTCAAGAATGATAGGAGTTGTTTTCAGCAAGCATTCTGGGTTCTTTCATATGTCTTCCATGGGCGAGAATAGTCTAGATCTTGCCCCTTGAATCTGGGCAGGCCATGGGTGCTTAGACCAACAGAACACAGCAGCAGTGACCAATAGGATCTCTGAGGCTAAGTGACAAGAAACCACACAGCTGCTGGTTAACTCTCTGTTAACAGTCTCTGCCTACTACAAAGACAGAGACAGTGTTCTCTGTCTTTGAGAACACTGCTATCATGGAAGGAGGAAGCCCAGGCCATACAGAAACCTACGGGTTGGTGGGGAGAGGACATCTCAGTTTACCATCATCCTCTCTGAGGCCAGTCTCTTGAATGACCATAGCCTAGTAGTTAGGCATAAATAAAGACACTTTTAAACAATTCTAGCATATATCTTCCAATCTGTGGCCCAGGCACCAATAAAAAGTCATTGGCTTTGCTTTGCCACACCCGAATTCCTGATCAGAACCTTAGTGAGCATAACCAATCACTGCCACCAGGAATGAGTTTTTATTTTAAGTTACTAATTGCATGGGATTTTTTTTTGTTTGTTTGTTTTGCAAAGCAGCAATATATAACTAGAACAATGGAAATCAGAAAAGAAAACATTATACAATAATTATTGTATCTTGGTTGACAACAGTGGAAAGAATAGCAAATGAGAGGGCCATACAGCACCTCCATAATGCTGCAGACACACTGCTTTTCATGGTACAGACAAAAATCTCCTTCCTCAGCTCTCCCCACAGGCTCCTGACCTAATCCTACCTTTCTTCCTTTCCTCCTTTCTATTATATTCTTGTCCATGTCTGTCTCTTACATCTGACTTCATCTTACAGGTTTATGTCAGTAACATATAGCCATTCTTCTACCAATTTTCTATTGAGTAAAGTCTTAGACACTGAACTAACACAGGTTGAGGGCATCTAGCTTTGATTTTGATCTCGGAAAGCAGAGAATAATGAAATTGTTGTCCAACTGTTAAACACAACCATTAGTAATCAACTTCCTTTTGACAAATTCTAGCAAATGCTTTAAAAATATAAGTCAAGAAAGAAATAATACACTAAAAGAGGGGGGTGATCTTAGGCAACAAAATATCTAATGTTGCATGAATTTCCTCTTTACACACACCCCAAAAACAAAACACTCACAAGCACACATGCAGACACACAGGGCTTCTATCCCCACAACTGAGGAAGAAAATCTAACAGCTATTTATAAATAAATCTTTTGTCTGAAGCATAAAAACACAAGCATGGTTGTGCTTAGAAGCTTTGCAATAAGACCCTGGCTTTTGAGCATATGATAAGAAACACACAGAGACATGTATGGAACTAATCACTTTAATAATGAGTTTAAGTGTCTCACTTTTGCCTGTTCGGGTTTGGAAAGGATAGGCTGGTGTCTCCAGGGTTATTTGCAGTCAGGGAGGAAGCCAGGGAGGAATTCTCGCTTTGGAGAAAGTCCATGTGTCCTTCATTCTGCATGTGAACACTACACAGTTAAACATTTCCACAGCTGAGTCAATCTATTCATTGGTTTAATAGCTGAATGGAGAACATGGAATCATCATGACCTCTGGCATTTATCTTTGCCTGTAAATCTAGAAGCAGCCATATCTTACCAAACATAAGCCACAGAGCCCAGACAAGCAAGGCTTCCATCTATATAATCATCCTGTTACAGGCCATATCCACGAGTCAGTGGTAAACTTAAATAACATGTCATAAAACCCACTGCTATCTGAGTAATGCTGATGGCATCACTGCCCTTCATGCTCACACCCGCTCTCATTTGTGTGATTCAACTTAGACTGTCTTTTTTCTTCATCTTGAAGTTTATGCATTTCCAAGTCCTCAGTAAAGGAAAAACACTGAGTAACTCAAAATGAAAGCTTCTATCCAATTCTCAAACTGTAATTACAAAGCTCCAAAACCACCCCCCAAAAATGTTTTTAGAGACTTCAGAATGTTTACTGCCAATTTAGTTTGAGTCACTGAGAGCTAAGGCACCAGAATATATGTAGGTGGGGTGCCACTGACAGCAAAGAATTGGCTGGCTCAAGACCAGTGCAGGACTGGATAGTCAGGGCAATCTGCAGGGGAGGAAAGAGAGATAGGGATTTTTATGTGCCGTGCTTGATGGGCTGAGAAGGGTAGAGAGAGCTCAACAGTAGTAGCTCTATCCTGCAATCATCTTTCCAGAACCAAGTACCACACATAAATTCTGTAACTAGCATCTCAACCTTGATTGAACTGCCTGCCTGCCTTTGAGCTTCAACTATTGAACTAGGGGAGGGATAGGGGGCGGGGAATCCAATTTGCTCTTAAAGTAAATATTAATAGTAACAATCTTTGGAATTTCTAATTAAAGAAACTCAAAATGTAGGGGCCGGGGTGGGAGTGACAAGCTAATTCTTGGCTTATGGTTTGCAAACAGCTTACATGACTTGTTTCCAAATGCTTTTCCTGTGGCTGCTCCAACCTCCATTCCTAGTAGCTGACTCCAACAAACAGTTGTGTCCAAATGTTCCATGCTTGTTGGAAAAAGTGTCACATGTGACTTTCCCTTCATTTAATGAAAAAATAGTACGGAAAGTGGGGGAAAGGTGTCAGCAGTACTTTAAGTCAGTGTCAATGTCTTCCTTTCTAGAAACTTCAGGATGCACAGAAGTTGATGAGTCTCTTGTATCTTCTGTATCCTTGGAATCAGAATCTGTGCCTCCACCCACCAGGGCATAGCACTGCTCTAAGTAGATCTATCTGCAGGAGTTACAAGTGCCCGCGTATTCACTATAGACTGTTAGAAGAAACTCTCTAGTTCTGTCTTCAAGTTTGACAGCTACAGTTTTAGAATGTGGAAATGTCCTGCATAAGAACAGCATGGTTTTGCTAACCTAATAAAGAGAAAGCATGACAGGAAAAACTGCTGCATTGTTCACTTATTGTGGTCATCTGAATGAAAATGGCCCCCAAGGGCTCATACATTTCAATGCTTGGTCCCAGTTGAAAGAAATATTTGAAAGGAATTAGGAGGTGTGACCTTATTGGCGAAAATGTGTCACTGAGAGTGGACTTTGACAGCTCAAGAGCCCGTGCCATTCCAAGTTACATGCCTCCTTCCCTCCATCCCTCTTTCCCTCTCTCATTTTGCCTGGTGCTCGTGGACAAGATGTAGACTCTGTTACTGTTCCAGTGCAATGCCTGCCTACCCACTGACATGTTCCCTATCATGATGGCCATGGACTCACCCTCTGAAACTGTGAGCCCAAAGGAAACTTTTTTTCTTTGTAAATTGTCTTCGTCATGGAGTTTTGTCACAGCAAGTGAAAAATAACTATGACAGTTGTATTTTAGGGTGTGTGAATAATACAGTGGTAATAATACAGAAATGCTGTGTCCCACAGGACAGTGTTAAAGTAAGACACCAGATGCAATGATTCAATTATAATCCTACATAACTCAAATTATATCCATTATAATCTTTACAAACACAAGGCTTTTTAGTCATCAGGTGATATCAACCAATCTATCCCCAGATGAAAACCTCAATGGAGACAAACATTATCTTAATTATCTTGCTCAATCCAGCACACACTGAGATGTCAAATCTAAGGGTGAAAAAAATCTTCCTTTCTATATTCTGCACATTTATCTACAGGAAAATGTTGCATATATTTTTCTATTTTTTTCTTAGTATAAGTTAGAAAAACAATGTATTTAAAATTAGGAATACCTGTGTCCAAAGTAGATTCTAAGCAGTAAGTTAACTTGGTGATAGCAAGGTAAATGAATATTGATATTTTATCTTGGTATGAAAACACACTTATCAGGAAGACATCATCTGAAATGAGTAAAGGGCACATTAGTAAGTTGCCAAAGAGATGATGAACAGTAAGCTTTAGGACAGCAGCTATTTCTTCCTTATTTTTTAAAAAGCAGGGTCTGACTTTGTAGTCCTAGTTAGTCTGGAACTCTCCATGTAGATCTGGCTGGCATCAAACTCAAAGATCCACCTGCCTCTGCCTCCTGAGTGCTGGGAGTAAAGTCTGCCTCACCTTACCCTGATGAAAGCAGGTATCGCAACTCTGCTATCTGGTTCCATTTCTCCTTGGATATAAAGAAATACCAGCATTTGTGTCAATCTCTGTGTATATTTCAAGCCAACCTTGAATTCTTTTCCTACCCACAAAGAACTGTTTTTTCTCATAGTTTCTACTATAGACTGACTTAAGGGTTCCAACACAATCAATCAGAGTAATAATAGCCCAAACATTTGTGGTCAACTCCAGCTTAAAATTACCTCAGGGCTTTCATAGTTGTGGAATAAAGCTAAAAGTCTTTTTAAAAAACACCCTTAAAAGGTTAGGTTTGGCTTATACAAAACTGTCCAGCCATAATTAGTCAACCTCAGCCTTGGCTCTTTCTGTCTGTTCTTTGCAAATAAATAATCTGGGCCTGTTTTGCTGATGCGGTTTTATTATTTGATTGAGTTTGGCCTATTTATCTGAGATAGGATCTCACTATGTAGATCACATTGTCATCATATGCATAGCGACATTATTACTATAGCTTCCTAAGTTCTGAGAATTCACATCCAGCTACTAACTGAGCCATTTTACTGCTCTGTTTTCTTTAGACCTTCACCTAAATGTCACTTCATGAAGACTTCATTTCTCTGTGGCATTTACTGTCATTTTAATCAAGTGATAAGAGTGAGTGTCTGTCTGTGAGAATCAGGAAGGCTGAAACTGTAGAACTGTACCCAAAATTCAGGACGGTGCCTGACACACACCAAGAACTTGCCATGTTTCTTTTATCAAATGTATTTGGGCGCTGATCAATTAAAAACTACCTTATAAAGATGCAGAGGTGGGCTGAATAGATAGCTCAGCGGTTAAGAGCACTGGCTATTCTTCCAGAGGACCTGAGTTTGATTCCCAGCATTCACATGGCAGCTAACAACTGTCTGTAATTCCAAGATCTGACACCCTTACACAGTTATACATGCAGGCAAAACACCAATTCACATGAAATAAAAAATAAAATATTTTTTAAAAAAGGATACAGCTTTATCGAATGTATTCAGGTGTGTAATTGTCCTCCCAGCATGGCTATTTCATTCCAGCCACTCCAGATCTGAGCCTGAGACAAGCAGCCTGTCTACAGGAGTCTCATTCCTGACAAAGGCTGAGAACAACTATGAAGTAGCTAAGCTGGTCTCTGTAAGCACTGTTAACAAATGTCTGACTTGGTAACAAGGCAAGCAAAGAATTCAGCAGCAGCATATTATGCTCTGCAGAAGATACATCAGCCTGAAGTGTCAAAAGGGAAGAAGAGGCCAAGGAAAGAGATGCTTAGAGAAGGAAACAAGGGCTGAAGCATTAGGGCAAGGTGGGGTCCAAGAGCCTTCTCTTTACTCACATATGCAGAGAGCTAGACCTGGAGAGAGATGCTGGCCAACTCTGCAGGTGTGAACATTCTCTGCTCACACCCAGCAAGGTATTAAGTTTGCTGAGGAACATTGACTCCTTATCAAAAGAATCCTGACTCTTAAAGAAAAACCTTGCTGGACTGGGAAATTTATAAGCAACCTGGGTTGTTTCTTGATTTGTCAGCCACAAAGCTCAGTACAGGGTGATTTCAGTCAGGGATGAAGCTAACTGGCCTTTCCGAAGGTCCTCTAACAAGGGAAAACTCAGGAAAAAGAACCATGAGATGGAAATCAGGACAGGAAGCCTGCCTCTTCATCGCTGTCATTGTCTCCCACTCAGCTTTCTTCTCTGCTTAGCACATTCGGGCCTTTCTGGATACTGCTTTTACCCTGATGACTTATGACTAAGGTGTGACAACAGAACCTGCACAATAACCTCCTAGGACAGGATGCCCTAGCCCAGAGGCCACACAATGCTGTTAAGAATTTTGGAACACAGGCTGAGAAAACAGAACACTTAGGAGAAGGGGTGGCAGAACACAGGTGTGTCCCCCCCAAACAACCCTACTTCCTCCAGAGTTCCCGGGACAGCTTTTCAGGGAGCACATGCATGATGCGGATCACATCTCCATGATTATAAGATAAAGGATTTATTGAACTTTTGCTAATTGATCTCTCTACTTCATACATTACTGAGTTAGTTGGTCTTAGTGAGAGGCCAAGGACCATTCCACAAATACAGCACAATCTCAGTTACCTAAAAGTGCATCCTCATTGCTTCTTCAGTGTCTATAGTTTGGAGGGTCTACCACTTTCTGCATACTTAAAAAGAGCAAGGCAATTTTCTCATTCCCCTTTAAAAAAAAAATATGTCATTAAGACAATCACAGTATTTATCCCAGAGAGTCACATAATCTATAGCAAAGGCAGGAAAAAGGTGTATAATTCTCTAGTGAGTTCATGGAAATTACATCTGATGTAAATTCCCTACTATACCAGCATAAGAAAGTCACACACTGACACTGCGAACGGTGGTGCTGTTGTCCTGTGGCTCCTAAGCACCGGGATCAAGATGGCCAGCCGGATGTCAGCAAAGAAGGTATCATCAACACACAGGAGTCTGGGCAGCAGAACACAGGGGTTCCCACAATGCTGGAAGTAGAGCTTCAGGGCCAGGCTGGGCTTGGTCTCTTCTGATCTAGACAAATTGTCTTCTAACTTCCCTCAGTTTCATTTCTCCATTAAAAAGAAGATGCTTGCCTCAGGAAACTGCAATGAAGGTGATGACTAAAAAGAATTGAGCACCCTCTCCCTACCATTCTTACTCCAAAGAGAAATTTCACTGGAACAATCACACATGTGTGCACACACAGAAACATGGGCTGTGTCTCTCTCTCTCTCTCTCTCTCTCTCTCTCTCTCTCTCTCTCTCTCTCTCTTACACACACACACACACACACACACACACAGAGAGAGAGAGAAAGAGAGAGAGAAAGAGAGAGAGAAAGAAACACATATATACACACACCACTCATCTATTATTCTGAAATTTATGTTTTTAGGCCAGAATTTAGACTTGCAAACAGATGCTTTATAACTTCCCCCACAACTTTTCATACTATACTTCTACAAAATGTTCCTTAACATGACATTGTCCCTGTAACCCAATAAGTAAATGAGTACTATTTAAGAAAAGGGATTCAGGGGGGCTGGAGAGATGGCTCAGCAGTTAGGAGCACTGACTGTTCTTCCAGAGGTCCAGGGTTCAATTCCCAGCACCCACATGGCAGCTCCCAACTGTCTGTAGTTACAGACCAAGGCAAATAAATAAATAAATAAGTTTTAAAAATTTTTTTTAAAAAAAGAAAAGAAAATGGATTCAGATAACATGAGAAAAGTGGGTGGGGGGGGTTATTTCCTGAGGATTTTTGTGGAGAAATTCAAACATCCCTCTGTCTCCTCATGTGTCTCTATGTTGGACCAGGCCTAGAGGATATTTCCCATTTTCAATTCCAGGTGATTTTTCTCAGAGAGAGGAAAGCCATTTCATAGCAAGTGGAAGTCACAGACTAATGGCAGGTACAAGCTTCAAAAATTAGTCACTGGTTACCATGGTGACACAGATATTACCTAACAACTCACTGGGCTGTAAGTAGCAAGAGGATGTTAACTATGCTATTTTGAGAATGGAAGAGGGTCCCTATTTTCATCAAGAACTAATTTGCAAGAACCCAGATGCAAACTGAGAGTGGCCCAGGTTTGACCCCAAGGGGTTGAGCTACACTGTGGTGTGCAACACTGTGCATGTCCACCCCTGTGCCTTGCACAAGCACACACAGCTGGCAGAGAAGAGTGGTGACATGCTATTTACAAACAAAGGGCTAGTACTGGGAGGACAAGTGTTCTCACTCTCTAAACTCTTAAGAAAAGGCCTCTCTCTTGACTGTGCGCTGAAGCCCTGACAGCACACAGACAGAGGCAGGCAATCCCTTTGAAACCAAACAGAAAGAATTTCTCAGGCAAACAAGATTCCCCTCAAAAATTTATTACAATGCCTCAAAAAAATAAATGTCTCCCTATTTTTAGCAGTTTGGCCTTTCTTTTTTTTTCTTTTTTTATTTTAAACTTTATTTATTTGCCTTGGTGTTTGCCTGGAACTGGAACTACAGACAGTTGTTAGCTGCCATGTGGGTGCTGGGAATCGAACCCGGGTCCTCTGGAAGAGCAGATGGTGCTCTTAACCGCTGAGCCATCTCTCCAGCCCCCAGTTTGGCCTTTCTAAGTGTATATGAATTTTAGCTCAAAAAAAAAAAGATGACACAATATACTATGAGGCCATTGATGGTAATTTTTAAAATTGTTCTAAGAACTGGCAGTACAAACATTGACTCCTCAATCTAGCTATGTAAGAGCTGTGAGTCAGAGCACATCATGCCAGATGGGTGTAGGTCTGGCTCTATAGAAAGGAGGCCTGTCTGTCTGTCCTCTGAAGCACAAGGGCACTTCTTTGAAATTTTCTTCTTTGAAAATTCTGTGGCTGTACTATACCAGCATTCCCTTGAGAGTTCACTAAACAGACCTCTCCAAAGCTCACCTGTTCAGTCTCTGGGCTTGAGATTTGAAAACCAGTCCTTATAAAAGGTTCTCCCTCCGCACCCCCCCACCCAAGATGATTATGCTTTGGGTCTCTTTGATAAAGGAATATGACAGCCACTGGCTGACACAAATCAACATTCATTAGTCAAAGGCAGTGTCATTTGTGACCATGTGGCTTGGTGATGACAACACAGGTTGAAAAATCAGTTCAATCTACATGTTCAATATGCAGGCATGTAAGAACAATATCTCACAAAACAACATAGGATATATACCTGAGCTCCTCGGTTCTAATCTCATGTTTAAGACTTTGCAACCATCTGAATCAATTTCACTGCCCACAGCCAATGAATAAAACCACAGTGATAAAATGTAACTGCCAAATGTGATGCTATATTGTATATTTCATAAAATTAGTTTGGAATATCAGAGGACAGAATCACCCATAGTCAAGCCAAAAAGGCCAGAAAGTGGTGACCCACACCATTAATCCCATTTCTCAGGAGACAGAGAGCTTTCTGAATTTCTGTGAGTTCAAGGCCTAAGAGTCAAGCAGTAAGTAGTTCACACCTTTAATCCTAACTCTAGGATAATGATGCAGAGTTGAACCCAGATGTGAAACAGCTGAGTGGGGAAGATATTTAAGGCAGGAAGTGGTAGAGGCTCATGCATTCTGTAGAAGTGTCTAGTCTGCTTGAAGACCCCTGAAGATAACATTTAACCTGTTGGACCTCAGAAGTTGGCTGGGTGAAAACAGACTGTGGTCCATTTCCTCTTTCTGATATTCCAGCGTTTCCCTAATATCTGGCTCTACATTTTCATTATATGATAACTAGAGTTCATGCAATAGCCAACATTTAACTTTTCTTTATTTATATCCCTTTTATCTCACAAAGAATACTGTACAAATTATATAAGTGCAACAAAAGTAAATATATATATGGAAAATAATCAGATGGAAAACAAATGTTTATGTTAAAGACAACCAATATCTGCCAGCAAAACTCATCCAACTCCTATCTTTGCACCTGCAGCCCGAAATGTGGGAAAAATAAAAAAAAAAAAAGTCATTCTTGAAATTCCCAGAGTCCTCCTGGGAAGAAAAGGTAATTTCTGAAGGCATTTCCAGGCATCTAACTACACCATTTCTGATAGCCAGAGGGCCACCACCTGCAGGGACAATAAACAGATCCAAGCAGGACACTGCACTGTTTCCATTTTCCACCATCTGAATCATGAAATCCTAGGGTCATGCAAGAAACTGCTGACTGGGACAAATGGGGTCTACCATATTTTAGATCCCATTGAGGTCACCCAATTCTCCCTTCTCAAGAGCACAGTAGACTTGGTGGTCCCAGCGCCAGCCAGGTGGCAGCTGACCAGTTTCTTTCCTCCTTCTCCATCAGCCCCACGAGACACGCATCCATGAGGATGCTAGATTCCTTTACACTTCCTTACTTCTTTACTACTCAAGAGTTTAGTGAGATCCTAAACTATTTCCGAAACTTCCAAAGATAAAATCCTAGAAGCACAAAGATCTAAAGCTCTTTCTTAACTCTAGCGTCTAGTATCTGATGGTGTTCTCACTGGCTGACTCAGGTGAGTCAGCTTTTATCTATTAACCAAAGTCAATATTCTTACATTGGAGTGTAGTCTTGAAAATAATCAGCAAGAAGAGGTGATTTGCTTAGATCAGCTTCTGGCACACAACAGGAGATCAGTCAATGCTAATTTTCCCTTCTCTTACCAGAGAACTTTAAAATATTGTTTTTCTTTCTTTTGGAGTCCTTCATAGTCCTCACATATCTCTACATCTAACCAAATTTATTAAACAGAGCTTAAATCACCCATGAAGATGGCAGATTCCCAAGAGCCATGAAATGGTTGGTGTCTATGCAATGTCACATTTCACATAATTTTTTTTGTCATTGTTATGAGTACTTTCAACAGTAACAAAAGAAAGCAAGAAAAAAGAAGTAAAAGATGATTAAAGTATTTGCTGTAGCAGTAGAATGGACCAGCAGGCATTGTCATCCCACCTTACTAGAGCTTGGTTCTGAAGAGTTTTCTCCTGACCTCCATACCCTCACACACCAATAAATAAACACAATTAAAATAATTAAAAAAAGAGAATATGGCTTGTTAAACAAAAAACCTACTTCATTTATTTTGGTTTTGTGTTTTTGGTTTTTTGTTTTGTTTTTTTTTAGATAGGGTCTCTCTTTTATAGCTGGCTATCCTGGAACTCTTTAGCATCCTGTCCTCAAACTCACAGAGATCCACCTATTTCTGCATTTCAAGTGCTGGTTAATGAACTTGACTCTTGAATGTGCTGAACAGTGTGGTTTTCATACTAAAGTAGCAGTTTTTGTTTTCAAAGCCCTATTGTCACAGAGGGTAGGGACATAAATTTGACTAGCTATAAACACAAGAAATAGCATTAGTTTACTTCCCTTTAGCATGGGTGCCCCAAATTAAGAACGCAGTTGCCTACCTTTTCTGTAATGTAGAAGTTTGAACTGTCAGCATGCTGCAGTGCAAAATATTCATGGTTGGCAAGAGACCACCTTCAGAACACAAGCATAAACAAACAATCAGAAACATGAAAGTGGCGATTTCTGTTTTAGTAGTTTTATAGTGTTAACATGAATTAAACTCTATAGGATTAAAATATTATTCAAACTAATATGGTTAATAAATATATAAATAATAATATATAGAAAATATTACTCAAATTAATATATTTAATTTCAATCAAATATCTAATACTATATACTTGTTACAAGGAAGCAGGTTCCCAAGACAAAGCAGCGAATGCCACACCTCACTACCCAGGCTGCACTGGCTCACCCTCACTCACTACCCAGGCTCCTGCATTGGCTCACCCTCGCTACCCAGGCTCCTGCAGTCATCTCAGAGGTGGTTACCCAGGCCTAGTACTATTCCCAGCATTTCACCTCCAGCAGAGGTAGAGTAGGTGCAATTTTAAATGCAACATTCTTTACTCTTTTAAAAGACTAAAGCAGAGATAAAAACAAAGGGAATGGACACAGTTTACATTTTAGGAAATTATTCTTAAGTTGTCTTGGAATTCTAAACTCTCATTAGGTATACTTGACACATAATGGAACACTAACTAAGTATTCCAGGTCTTCTGCATTTATCAGGAATATGCTAGATCATCAGTTCCCCTGTGCCAGTCAACACACCTCATACAACTTTCAAATGTGTTTTCCCTTGGATTGTCAGTGGTATATGAGGATACACATCTTCTCTGGCATATGAGTCTTTTCAGTTTTTTTTCAGATGGAGTGTGTGCTTAACCCCTGGAACCTTTAGATTGCTCCCTGCTGGGAAGGCCAAATAGAGCATAACTTCCAAAATAAACAAAAGCAAGCCTCCAATGCAGAACACCCAGCAACTTCACTGACTGCTCCTGGAGAAGAATGGTTAAGCCTGGCAGGATGGGATGCAACCTGCACACAGGAATTGTGGGTGACTCTGGACAGACTGAGTGGTGAGTTAGGCTAGCATTCAGTTATAATGTTGTGAATAATGCCTGCCACCCCACTGCAAATATCTTATTTGCCTAGTGTGTACAGACTAGTGAATCTCAGCCAAACCCTGAGTGACACTTACCCATCACAAACTTCCTTTATTATTGCAGACAGTGGCTTCTTCTGGGGAAAAAAAGGGAAATATGGTTAGTTTCATTTCTACATTTTAAACAACAACAACAAAAAAGAAACTACTAATAAAAAAGTTTAAGTGAGGAAAACTTAACATTTGCTACTCTTAGCTGTTAATGAGTCTCTTACTTTTCCCAGGGTACCAAACTACTGGGTGTCCCCATCAAATTTATTAACTATTCATTACCACTCTGGTCCTCGTTTCTATGCTGAGAATTATCATTATGTTTAAATTTGTCATATTAAAATCAAATAGGAGCCTGTAAGGACAAGGTGGACCCAGAGTCCCTCAACTACACATGAATCAGGCAAGCAGTCCTTTGGTTTTATGCAAACAAGCTTTAACTCATGATCGTTTTGAAAGATTTATTTTATTTTTTAATTATGTGTCTGTGTGTTCATGTGCACACAGAGGTGACTGTAGTCCCCTGGAACTGAACTTACAAGTGACTAGGGGCCACCTAATGTGAGTGCTGAAGAACGAAACTTGGGTACTCTCAAAAATCAATGGGAAATTTTAATTATTGAGCTATCTCTCTCTGGCCCCTGATCCATGATAATTTTATGAAAACACATGGCAACAGAATTTGAGGAGATATACCATTGTCCTTGCAGGTATGTAGACTTTTCACCCAACTGTGGCCCCAGTAAATGCCACTTATTCAGTAGCTGTAAACACCAGAGAAATGCGATCATGACACCATGTGCCACTACGTCAACTGGCAGCTGACCACAGCTGTGCCTTCTCCCTAACGGCCACAGCTGTGCCCTGTCTGCCCCCACATAGAAGGAATGCACTGAGGAGATACAAGCAGACTCGGGCTGTCAGCAAGGGAAGGGGGATGAGAAGAGTGTGTCAACAAGAATAAAGGCAGACAAGGAAGGGGTATAGGGTAGACAGAAAGGCAAATCACAACACACAGTTCTGGGCTGGAAAGGCATCCATTAAAAAAGCTCGTGTTCCTGCTCCTCTGAAGAGCTACCAGTGTGGTACCCAGGTAGAAACTCTGACTCAGACTGGCAAGCCCAGACACTGGTAGCCTACTGTGTCTACACTGTAAACTGTTGTTACCTTAATCTCCTAAACATCACTAGCTGATGTGGAAGTGAAGATAGCTGCTATCCATCCTACAGGCTGTTATGAAAATTAAATGGTTATAACTAAATAGGAACTGCTTCAAAAGAGTAGAGTCTTGGAACGGTTAGGTTCCTTGCCCTCCTATGTTGCTGACAGAGCTCTTCTTTGGCCTTGAGCAAAAGGCTGCCTGTCTACAAGGGAACTCTAAACATTGTTCCTGCAGCCTTGAAGGACTGAGCTGATGGGCAGTACCCAGAACTCCACCACCACAGTCTCCTCCATGGGCACAAAGCAATATCTGTCTCTTCCTATAGCTATGCAAATAGTGAGTAGGGAAACGGAATCATATTTTTTAAAGTTTAACTTCTATTTAATTACAGACATTTGAATTGAGATGGTACCTGCACATGTTTTGGGGTTACAGCATAGCATTTCAATACACAGTGCAAAAGTATACAAAAAGAGGCTCAGGATAACTAACTACACACACATCTACTTCTCTAGACATACATCACTTCGTGTTTTCAGAAATCATTTTTACTAGCTATTTCAAAGTTTTCAAGTAATTCTTTTTTAACACAGTTAGCCTACTGTCCTTCAACACATTAAAAATTGGTTATTTTTCCTGGGCTAGATCATGTCTTAGTGTATAACATCACATATGTGGAATGGGTGAATCCCTAGGTTCAGTACTTCATACCACACCAGAATTAGTCCCTCCTAATCAGTTGTACCCCTGTCCCCATTAACTATCCTTTCTCTGTACTGTGCATGTACCCTTATTCTAGGCTCTTGTAGACATAATTTAATTCTCAACTTGAGATTATTTTAGTGTTCTTGTATTTAAATTAAAACTTATATTTGACTTTTCAAGCCTGACTTATTTCACTTACCATTATATCCAGGGAAATCAAGAACTCCTGAGAAATACCCAGACTAAGGTATTTTTGACATCCCGAGTTAATCTTTCAGAATAAAAAATATTGCCTGGGGTCTATACTTAAGTTACATGCTGTACAAGTTCATGGCCTTTGCCAGGGCCTGTCCACTGACATCATCTATGAACTGGAAAGAAAATATGTACATATAACCAAATGAGAAGAGACTTTAGGAACCAAATTTTTGTGGTATACAAGTTTCTAATTTCAAGATTCTGGAGGATCTCAAATTCAAGATCAACACAGTAAAACTATCTCAAATAATAAAAACAAATATCATGCAAACAGAAAATTCCAGTAAGATAACAACTTTGTATTTCCAGGTGGCAGACCCTGTCAAGATATGAGGATACAAGAATGGGTCTTATCAGAGAGTGTCATAGCCCCAAATCTTACTTCTTGTGCCCTCAAAGACAGGACATAAATAACAAGGCCAGGCCTAGTCTTAATCATAGTAAAGAGGCAGATCAAAACAGAAGGGCACAGTTGCTGCAGCAGGACAAGATTTCCAAAGCCACTTTTTCGAAAGCCTCTAAATCTAGGACTCAGACAATGACTTGAGTTTTAATTCACACCTGACTCATAGATACAGAACCCAGTTTAAAAAGACAGACATCTCTGGGATACTATTATATCTGGAACATTCTGAAGCTAGATATGTGAAAAGAATAAAGGCCGTGAAGCTGAAAAAGCGTAAAAACTCAATACAGAAAGATTAAACAAAACCTCTCACATTGCAAAAGGAACAATGATGAGCTGAACATTCAAAATGTGTCTCAACCAATTAAAATGGCTATTACATAAGGACGGGGCTGCCTCTATGGCCCACTTTCTGATCTATCTGGTCTAATCAAACCTTAATCCAATGACAAGTAGCAATTCACACCTGCCTTTTCCTGTCAGCTTCATTTGACATTGTTTGCTGCTCTTAGAAATCAGTAGCTCCCATTTTTTTTTTCAAGTTAATCAAATCTGATCTGCAGTTGTAGGTATGTGCTGTTCATCATCACAATATTACATCACCTTAATCACCTTCGCCCTGTCCACTTCCTCCTCCTCAGAACTCTTGCTTTCTCACTTCAACTCCACCCTTAGATGAAACCTCCAACAGTAGCTGCTGCCTTGGCATCCTGAATTCCACTTCTCCAGAACAAGAAGCTTCTTTACCATCAATCCTAAATTAGTCACTGTTTCCAGAAATTTACAGTCAGATGCTGGACCATCAAGTCAGCTCAGACTTCTCATCTGTGAATTCCTACACTCAGTGTACTTATTTTGGCAGGTTTTCCCGACACATCTGTGAGAACTTGTCCCGCTTGTTTGCCTTTTTCTGGCTCCCTCCAGTGACACAAAGATTTACAAGATAGTACATTTCTGGTGGCATCATCTCAACCTCTTTGTTCTTGAGTATCATCCCTAGATGCCTGCAACTTAAATCTTTACATCTTTAATCTTATTGTCTAATCACTATGTCAACTTAATTAAACAAAATTCAAATTTTACTCAGGTATCTCTATCAACATCTATAGATTTTTGGTGATTACTGCTAGCAAAAAAGTATATAAATCCCTAAGTTTGACATTCAAGGTCTTCCAGAGTCTGCTGTCTAAAAAGTCTACTCTCTACAAATGATCCATGCTTCTTAATATTGTGGGTAATTAGAATAAATACCCTAAATCTGCATTTCCACTATGCCGTGTGTTCAGTTGAAAACACCCCATTTCTCTTTGTTCTACCTCTAACAACTGAGATCTTACAAATTATTGAAAAGCTACCTTCTCCAAGTACATGTTCCTGATCTTGACAGAAAGACTTAATTATTCTCTCTCTTCACCTGGAACAAAAATGATTTACTCCTGAGCATTTTGCATATTGTCTTTTCTACTTGACCCTTGAAAACAAAAAAATCACCTGTGACTTGCCCCATTCTCCACCCTTAGTTTAAGTATCACAGTATCTAGGTGCCATCAGAGAAACTCAATGTTTATATTAACTGGAAATCCCTGAAACTAACTGTCCTTTAAAAACCAAAATACTAATAGAGCATTTACCATCTTAAATTACATTCTAGGTTCACTTTTGAAATCACAAGTCAAATAATTAAAGAAATGAATTAAGAAACAAGAATGTATAAGTAAGAAGCAAACTATTTTAAAGGAGACTGGGATAATGGGCTGTTTCCTCCCCTTTTAACAACATATTCCACTACTGGGTGGCTCTTAGCAGCTGTTGGCCACAAGCTCTCAGATACAGAAAAGCTGTCACCACCCTGCACGGACTCAGATTCAGGAGAAATGCAATGCATGGCTTGGATCCAGCCAGCAGATGAGGACAATTCTGATGACGATAAAAGAGACACAGACCACAGGCCAGCACCATCAGCAATCAGTACCCAAAAGGCAAGACAAGCCACTTGCAAGTCAGAATTAGATACCAAACTGGAAAGCCCAGGGCAGCCATCATAGTTTTCTAACTTCCTGTATAAACTTTTGAGTTTGGCATCAGCTGGCTGGTTGACTACTGAGTTCTAAACCAATCCCCACTTTTATCAATGGTCTACCTGGATAACATCTGTCTAAGATGCTCTCCAAGCTGTTTCTGTCTTTGTCCAGTTCTTCGAGACTGGGAGAACAACACAAGCATTCACAGATTTCTAAGACAGGCTGAAGACTTCTCTCTCTGCCTCCTACTTTCCTTCCGGTCGCTGTGATAAACACCGTGACTAAAGTGGAGGAAAGGGGCTTAGCTCATACTTCCAGGTCCAGACAGGAACTCAAGAAAGGAACCTGGAGGCAGAAACCAGGAAGGAATGCTGCCTGCTGGCTTCCACACAGGTTTAGGGACTTGATTTCTTATATAATGCAGGGCCACCTGGCTAGGAATGGTTCCACCAAGACATACTCCCACATCAACTAATAATCAAAACAATCCACAGAAACATGCCCATAGGCCAATCTGACCCAGCAATTGCTCACTTGAGGCTTTCTGCTTGGCAGTGTTAAGTTTATAATTAAAGTTAGCTAGTAAAGCCATTGAAAAACAGCCTAAAAGCAAAAACAAAATAAAATAGGACTAAAATCTAATGCCACCCCTTCTCAGGAGCAAAAAACCAGTTTTTGACTTTATTGAAAATCATTTGGATTCAAATGTTGAAAGTAAATTATTTCGGCTGCTTAGGTATGGTTTCTATATTTAAAAAAACTCAGCTAAATTTCAGAAGCTTTTTGCTCTAAAAGTTAAATGTACCTTCCCCAGTTATACAGTGCACTGAGGTCAGAAGGCAGGCATGCATTTCAGAACTTGAGACACCAGACCAGGGCCACATTTCTGCATGCAGAGAAGCCACAAGTCACATCTTTTCTCCCTTTCTTTAGCCACAGGGAGATGACCTTTTAAATATTTGTAACACATCCTTATCTGCTAAATGAGCTTTGCTTTTCCATATGAACCTGGCTGGCAGGACATCATATACATATACTTACTGACTTGGGTTTCTTTTTCTTCCTGGGAATTTATTTACCTTCTCCCTGTTATGTGTTTGGAACTCTTCCTAGGACCTTGCACATGCTGGACAAGTTCTCTGCCATTGTTATGCCACAGGTAAAGGTTAGCCTTCTTTTAATGGACTTTTCATCTCATTTTATCTTTGACTTTCCAAGAGAGTTCTTTCATTTCATTTACCTGATCGAAGTCTGTAAATCCAGAAACCCAGAGAGCAGATTTTCCACAAAAAAGATTTATATCCAATTTTCATAAAATAAGCTAAGGTGCCTAAAATGTCTCATCCTCCAGCAGTTCTTGTCTGGTCTGTGTCTCTGATACAGCTCTCTAACCTAACAGCTCTCTAACCAGCTCTCCTTCTCCATCTCCCTCTCCCCTTCCTCCACTTCCTTTAGAAAAATGCAGTAGCACATAATTCCGAATCTTCATCTTCTTCTCTAATGCTTCCTCTGATGTTTGGTCCTGTATGGAACCTTTGCACAAATCAGTGGCTCTACGAAGCTCTTCTGCCAGCCCTTAAAATGAAACCTTTCTCCTTAAAAAACAAGCTTTCTCTTTCTGTCTGCCTATTCTTTAAAAATCAAAAACAAAGCAAAAAGTCATTTTATCAACTAAGAGAATATACTCCTTTAAGGCATAAGAGATCTGCTGAAGGCTGTTTAATTAGGGGGAGCCAGGCCAGCCTGCCAGAAGGCTTTTACCCAGGAGAACCCCCAGCTGTTATTCCTCATCAGAGTCCCTCCTGGTTCAGCATGGGGAGATTCTAGCCACTCCTGGCTACTCAACCACCTGTTCCTAACTGCTGGCCAAAGATCCTGGTTTGGGGACATTAAGGAGCCCCTTGTTCATCTTCGAGCTCTCCAATCTGCTGCCGTCCATGTTTCTGCCTTGCCACCTGCTTGCTACAACCAGTGGCAGCCCAGCTGATGTATAGACACCGGTCAGTGACAGGGCTTTGTGGCCTGCAGTTCTCCACTCTGACAGCCACACTTCAGGCTCAAGGTATCGCCTAGAAACAACGCTCAACCCCATTAATATATCCACTTGGGATATTTTTAGGACATAGAAAAACATGTTCCAGGGATGAGATTCAGTGAAAGGACCCTGAGATTCAGGGAAAGAACCCCTGAAAATCATTTGGGATGCTAATCACTGCCTAGTTCTCCGACCCTCTCTTGACTAGAACAACTTTAGAGAAAGACCTTGGGGCTGCACCCCAGCTTTAACAGTTCCCAGTTTGGTAACTCTAGGTACATTACCACTCTTCCAAAAGCCAAAGTAAATGCTATCCTTTGCACACAGTGGCATCAAAAAATTGGGACAATGTTGCAAGATGCTTGGAACAGCATGTGGTGCATAAGAGATATAAAAAGTTACTTACAAATAGGTCCATTCAATGTAATCTCCCTGTTCAAACAACTACAGATTATAGATTTTCATTCAAAAAATAAAATAAATTCCTTAATATCCAATCCTTCCTTCTAGTCTAAAGTGACTCTAGCCTGTGATGATGAATCTTGGTCTCTATTCTTAAAGGTATTTTTATGCATTTGACCAACAAGAGTCTATTTGAAGACAGTCATTTCTTAGACTCTCTGGTAGTTCCCAGATGCACAGGCCTTCACACACTATGCAGTTTATGAACCCTGAAGATTTAAGTTCTCTTTGTTTGTGATTTCTGACTGTTCCTGAAACTAAGAGAAGTAGCTGGGGAGGAACACAGCCAGTGGACAAAGCAACCTCTAGTCCCCATCGATTGCTAACCTGCTCATGCAGCCATTAACTTACAGCCCCTTAATTGGAAAACTATTTTCCACAAAGACCTAAAGTTTTTGGTCTTAGATTCATAATCCTTTCTGAGGTACTTTAAAGGACTCTGACAGCGGCTTTATTCTGATACTTTGAAGCACTACAGCACAGCACTGGGGATTTTCCTTTGCTTTATAAATGGAAACTCATTGAACAGATTCTGCAGGGCAATTATGTGTAATGTTGGCCCCCAAAGAAAAGAAACCCAGCTTCTAAATGTCAGGGTACCACAGAGAAAGCATTTGTGTGTTGACCGCAACTTGTACAATATAACTTGAAGAAACTTTAATGTACCCATCTAGTTCCTTGACAATAGGTCAAATGACACTGTTAGCTATATTGTCCTCCAAAGATCTTATGACTGCTCCACATGTCAGAGCATCAGGGTTATATGGAGGAAAGCCATGTGTTCTGAAGGTGCTGTATACATTCCCTATCTTTATAGTAATACTTGGAGTCATCTGAAAGATAATAACAAAAATCACACTCCCAAGAGGCAAATTTAACTACTTCTTTTAAAATAAGTATTTTGACAACAGTTGCAATGTGAATCACTAATACAAGATTCCAGTAATTACAAAAAAACGACAGAGGAGCTCACAGCAGCCTCCCAAGATTAATAGGAAATCATGAAAGATGACAAACCATGCCTCCTGTTTCTAGGCAAATAGTGATTCACATCAAAATTGTTTTGTTAAAAGAACTTGTTTCAAGTTTCATGAATCAAATGGGTATTTTACCAACATAAAGTACAATATTTGTATCACCAAAAAAAAAAAATCACTGAGCTATGCACATAAGCAAAGACATAAATAATTAGCACTCCAACACATTAGCAGGCTAACAATAATCAGTTATCTTTTAGAGGCTCTGAAACATTCTGTAGAAATGGTTTTATCCCTAAAATAAAAACGAAATTCCAATTTCGAAGAAAACTGAATCACAACACAAAAAGCTCTTATGCGATCCATCTATTATCTCCTAAGACTCCTTCCAACTGTTTTATTTTGCTCGTTATCAATATTTCCTAAATTTCATTATCTCTGACAACATGAACCAATTTTCTACTTCCTATCTATTTTTCAACTTTCCTTAATATCAAGTCTTCCAAGAAGTGCCTCAAGAAGATATCAGCTTTGGCTGGTGGGCTGTTTCACTCTGCCCTGCTTTTAACATTAATGTCATTTCCTATCTGAAAATGAATGATTCACATTGTAAATTGATTCAGGTCTTGTGAGCTGCTTACCTGCCTCCACACCAAATAATCTACTTACTGCGTCAAGCTCATATGCAGATGCAGAAGGTTAACCATATTTATGTGTACAGTTTGAAAATAAAGTCAGAAGGACAAAATGTGATTGTCCACTGATAGGAAGTGATTGAACTAGGTCCCTGTGAATAAGGCGTCAATACAAAAGGATCCAGGTTCATGTTAAATATGAGATTAGAAAAGCTTTGTCCACTGCAAAGAAGATGAAAGTAGATGACACTTTTCTTAGTTAGGACTTCTATAGCCATGGCATAACACCATGATCATAGCAACCTGGGAAGGAAAGGGCTTATTATTAGGCTTACACTTCCAAATCATAGTTCATCAACAAAGGATGTCAGGATAGGATCTCAAGCACAGGAGACCTGGAGGCAGGAGCTGAGGCAGGCGTCATGGAGGAGTGCTGCTTACTGGCTTGCTCCCCCTGGCTTGCTCAGCCTGCTTTCGCATAGAACCCAGGACCCCCAGCCCAAGGCTGTCACCACCCACAATGTGCTGGGCCGTCCCACATCAATCACTAATTAAGAAAATACCTTACAAGCTTACAGCCCCATAACAGGAGCATTTTGTTGATTGAGATTCTCTCCTCTTAGATGGTTTTAGCTTACGTCGAGTTGATGTAAAACTACCTGTACAATGTCAGTCAAAAAACAAAGGAATGGGGCTGGAAAGATGGCTCTGAGGTTAAGAGCACCAACTATTCTTCCAGAGATCCTGAATTCAATTCCCAGCAACCACATGATGGCTCACAACCATTTATCATGAGTAGGGGCAAAATGCTGTATGCATAATAAATAAATCTTTGGAGAAAAAAAAAAAACAGGAGTGAACTGATGGTGACGGCAATTTTGAGAAGCAAGTTCACATTTCTAAAGGATTTCTGCCCTCTGACTCATTCAGCACACTACTAGTCCACATATTTGAGAGTGGACATATTATGCCAATTTACCTTCCCTAAACTGTAATGAGTTTGTTGAGATATCCGTCAGCAGGTGTTGGAGAGACTGGGCTTCTTAATATGAAACAAATATTCCATTAATGTGAGGGTGACAACCTGAAGCAGAAATGAGGGCTTAAAGAATATTCAAGCAGGATTTTCAGGGAAAACCTAATATATACAAACAATGGCTCTATATTCCTGTACCTTCAACAAAGCATTAATGCAAACTTTGACTGTCTGTCTGTCCTCACTTGACCAGTCTTGTGATATCTAGCAACAGTGGCTGCCAGCTGATCATATATTCATATACTAAGCCCACTGTACTGCTGAGAAAATTGTATGAGGCTGTGCACATAAGGTACTCAAAGCCACGCAGCACAGGTGACACCATCAAATGGAAAGGCATTGTAACTCTGGGTACCTTGGTGCTAATTCTTGGTGACAAATGCTATTTAATTTATAATCTCTTAGCATTTCCGTAAGTCTAGTGGGTGATCCTTCCTCACACATTACCCACAGAAATCATGGTAAAACTTGATGTCAACTCTGGAACTTTTAACATCACAGTCTCCACTCCAGCTCTGTTTTTCATACTGAAATAACCACCTCCAAGCCAACGTCCCCTGTCCTGGGCTGCTCCTGATGTGTGTAAATTCACCCAAAAGTTCAAACTCAACTATTTCCTCCAAACTCTCAATTTTCAACTTGGATCTGTCCACTTCTAGTTTACCAAACACAGACCTGCAACAATGAATACCCCACCTTCTCAACCCTTACACTATAGTGCTGGGTTTCAGTTCTGTGGGGTTATTCTGAGGAGACGCCTCAAACCTTCCTCTTTATTCTGCCTAGAGACAGAGAAGAGCAGGTACCACGGAAGGCTCCACAGGCATTTCTGCCAGAAGATGGAATAAATGAAAAAGAAATAGTTAGACGGCCTCCTATGATGAATGTAGGAGAGTTGGCACCATCACAAGAATACATAGGTTAAGAAGGAAAGCTGGAAGCAGAAACCATCCAGGTCATTTGCAGAAGCTCTTGAAAATTTCTTGCATCACAGGTTTTTAGATGGGAAAGTGACATAATTGGGATGTATTCTCAAACAGCAGCAGATTTTGCTGTAGGCTGAGAGGCCACTGAAAGCCCAGGGGAATCTTGAAAGAGGCAGCAGCTGAACAAGGTCCAACCTGAGGCACAGACTAGAGAGGGAGGAACAGAGGCTGGAGGGGACTCAGAAATGGTGCTGCCACCGGTCTGGAAGCCATAGCTCTCAATTCTACATCCCCTGATAACAGGCCATGTCATAATTATTTCTTCACTGGGCTGCTGAAAGAGCAACCTGACTCTTCTCTTTTCCCTTTGTAATTCACCAAATAATTCTCCACTTGGGACCATCTGAAAGGACGAGGCACCATGTCATTTCCCTGCTTATATCTTTTGATTTCCCATCTCCTGGACAGAGAACTATGTCCCTAGAATTCTACATGAGAAAACTTTGACTCATCCAGTCACTCAAAACCTGTTCTTCCTCATAGTCAAATTTCCTTCACCTCCAAAGGGATAAAATGTTAAGTAGAGTATCCTTAAACACTGTCTTTCTTCCATGCATTCATTATCTCTGGGTTAGGAGAAGGGGCTACTGATCAGAAGAAGTTGGGACTTGGCCACTGGAGCCTGACTTTCATCCTTTTCCATTCCTTTTGTTTTAAGGTGTCTTTTGGATGAAGCCTGACTCTTACCCTCTTTCACCAATTCTCTATTTAGTTAACCCAATTTGTGTCTTTCATTCTTTTAACTAGTTGGCACACTACATCTCATGTTTCATTTGCTATTTGTACTATTTCATTCCTAAGGTTTCTAGTTTGTTTTTCTTCATGCTCATATGTTCTAGGTTTAAAGACCCCTACTTTGTGACCACTGTCTTCTGGTTTGGAGTTCTTAGTGCCTCTCAAACAGAGTTCTTTCTTTGACTATACTTGCAGTTGCAGTTGCACATTTTTTTTTCCGGTTTTCCTGGGCTGCGATTCTCAACACTGACAAGTAAGGGTATCAGATATGATAACAAGCAGGAAGTTTCCTCCAATCTCTGAGGGGAGGGGGTCTAGGAAGACAGTTTCAGCTTTAGGAGAAAGGATAAGGTGGAAAGAGGAAGAGAAGAAAAGTGCACAGGGGCAGCAGGAACCATGGAGTGGAGACTGTTTAAAATTGAAGTACCAGCGATGCCTGGGAGAGCAAGACAAACCAGCAGAGGTATGGTCATCTATATGTAATAGGAGGGCAGAGGCAGGGGTAACAGCTAGAAATTAGAAGCACCCTATCATCAATAACCTTATACGTGCCAACAGATTAGCCCAAACTTGGCCCACAGTCATGATGGGAAGACGTACATTGGTCCTCATAAGGCCCTCATAAATATAGGTAGAATCCTTAATGAGGAAGAAGAAAATGACGTCCTCTCAAAAGTCATTCCTTTACACAGTAGTACTTCATTGTTTTTTATGAGTAAGCATAGAGGATAATAACATCATTCCTCCCTTTTACTCAACTAATATATCTTAGAATTCTGACTCTACCATATGCCAGGCACTATGCAGGCACAAAGCACACTCTGGAACAATGTAGAACATCACACAATGGGCTTCAAGGTTGTTGAGGGGAGTCATTCATATTATTGAAGGTGCACATAGCAAGGGCCCTCATCTATCTGGTATGAGTAGCCAAAAATGACCTCTCTCAGGAATTTATACATCTGAGATGGAAGAACGAATATCAACTAGACAGAGAAGCAAAGGATGTAATTACTAGTTAAGAAAAGTAGTATTTATAAATAATCTAAAGAGGGAAGGACTCTGTATTAATGTAGGAAAGAATATGGCATATGATGACAGACAGAAGGAAGCAACAGTGGCCCTAAAATGCCAGCAAAGCCCATAAGGGATGAAAACACAGGTTCCAGAAGTCACAGGAAGGACGGAAGACAGGCAGAGTCCTGAACCATTTAGGAAGGAGTCTCTCCAGCACTGAGAAATTGTGGGAGATGGAAGAAATTGCCATCATGATAGACACAGCCTTGGCCGAAAAGATGCACTTAGCAATAATGGTCACTAAAATGAGAAGCAATCAAGCACTAGTTTTAATTCCCATGACTGCCATTTCCTTGCCAGGCCTCTAGACACACTTCACCTTGGTCACATGCCCCTAGGGATAAAGTACATGCTGCCTTTGTTTGCAAAGTGCAAATTCCATCATTCTGGGGACATGAAGTCCTGAAGTAAGCATGTATCTGTGTCTATGTGTCCATGTGCCTGTGTGTCTAATTGTATCTCAACATATACTAATCTCTAGCTAATCTTTTAAAAGGAAGCACAAGGCATGACATACAAAACAGTGCAGAAATGAAGGAGGTTTTAGTCCCAAAGATTCAGTCAAATACTGTTGATCCAAAACTCTGCCCTGAGATGCCAAAACTTTCCTAAGTAATGATTGCACTGGAGGAGGCAAGTTAGCAGAACACCTCTCCACCTACCTAGAAAGTGTGCCAAATGAAGCTACTCTTCATGAGGAAGAGAAGAATTGATGCTGGGATTTACTCTTAGCCAATTAAACTCTACTGCCAGAGGACAGAAATACATTAGTTGTCTTTCTTTTCCAATACATGTAATATTCTAAGTTCATATAAGGTCCATAAAAGAAAGGGGGGGGAGACCCAGAAAAGTAAGTGCCCTAGTCACCTTATTTAAAAGGAAGTTTAGGAAACAGATGCTAAGTTCCCAAATTCAAGCACTGCAACAGTCAGATGAGGGATGGCTTCACCACCAATAGCATTCAGGTCAGCACAAACACCTAATGTAATGTCATAGGCTTAAACACCCTCACTTGGCATAAAGTAAGTTCTGGAAGGCGCTATGTGTGTACTCTGTAAAGTAAGGAGAGGCTCAAAATTATTAGAATACTGTTTCTGATGCAGAAACGGAGGTATTGGCTTTAAGGGGGACATTGATATTTACTGTGGGAGCTAGAGACATTGCCAGAAGATCCAGTAGATGTCCAGGACCTCACAACAGTGTTTTCCAAATGCAACAATAATCATGAGATCATCCCCCAAAGGATTTTGGTAAAAACAGTAATCCATGGATGATGAACCACGCATCCATCCTCTCTGTATTTTCAATGGCTCCTGGGCAATCTTGATGCAAAGCTAAGCTAGGGAGTTTCATCTGGCTCATTTTCAAGTAGGAGGAAATTCTATCCATGGACCAGAGATATTTGGCAATGTCTAGACACTTCTGCTCATCCCACTGCAGCAGAGGTACTACTGGGATCTACCGAGTAAAGCTAAGACGTCCTTAAGATGCCAGATGGCACAGGACAGCCCCCACAACTAAGAATGATCATATCAAAGCATCAGAATTGAGCACTCAAAACAAAACATTGCAAGGAAATCCCACAACTGCTAGTGTCTGCAACACAGGTTAAAAAGAAGCTTTCTCAAAATTCTAATTATGTTCATTATTTGTTATCAAGAGCCCCATCTGAATTCAGGTGTTTTTATTTGGAGCTCAGTATCTATCGGTTGCCTTTGACCAGGCAGTCAATGTTTAAACAGCTTGGGATTTGCAGCTTTCCAAACTGGAGTTCATTTAATGTATTCAAAAAGTTTTTATTACTGGTTCCAGATTTGCCTAAAACATGAGATGCTCATTCTCTTCTATGTAACAGGAGAATGAGAACTGGCTGCTAATGGCTGTGCTATTAAGCAGAGAGCTGAATGCTTATCTCACAATGTCATGCAAGCAAAGAAGGACTTGGGAATACTGCCAATTCTTCCTCACAAAATTGGAAACTGCTCCTGGTCACATCCAGGGGAAGTGTCAAGCCTGACTTTGAGTCCAATCAGTACCCACCAAGTCCATACTCTTAAGCACCCTGCTAATCTGCCCTGCCCAGGTGCTCAGCACCTGCATGCTAACCTGTCAGATCACATAAGGCTTTGCATAGTCTCTACTATAATAACCTAGTCCAGTTGGCAGACAGCCCCTGGTTTTTAAGAAAACGCAGTCTTTGCTTTATTAACTCAACAAGTCCCTGAAAATGTCAGTGATAGCCATGAAGCAGGCATACCAGTGATGGTGTCCCTTCTGTTCAAACCAGACTGCGGCTACTGCGAAGAGTCACTAAAGAGGAGCGTAAAAGATGAAGAGGCGGAGCTGGAGAGATGGCTCAGAGGTTAAGAGCACTGACTGTCCTTCCAGAGGACCTGAGTTCAACTCCCAGCAAAACCACATGGTGGCTCACAACTATCTATGATGAGGTCTGGTGCCCTCTTCTGTAAAACTGTATGCATAAAAAATAAATAAATCTTTAAAAAAAAAAAAAAAAAGATGAAGAGGCTACAGCAAAAGCAGCCAACAGAGGCCTAGATTTACTAACGTCTAACCGTACAACAGTGCTGAACAGTGCTGGAATCAATGCAGCACCTTCTGAGCAGAATCCTCATGGACAAATTAATGAGGCTGTGAATAATAATGAAATAAGAAAGCTACATGGAACTTGTAGGGCTACAGAAATATGACAAAACCCTGAGTGCAGAGCACTTATGCTGCTGGCACAGTGCATGCTAACTAGATGGCAGCCATTAGTATTACTATTTTTGCTATTATGGGAAGGATCAGCAAAACCCTGAAAAGCCAAGTTCAAAATCTGAATACACTTTGTTTAATTAGTGAGCTTTTGGAAAGGTCTAGTCTAACTCTAATTTGTACCTACTGAATTATACCTTAAATGTGCTATAAAAACAGAGTAACAGGAAAAAGCTCAGTTTGTACATGGTTACATAAAATGTATCTGTGTTTCTTTTGTGGAGACTAGCTTCCCATCAATATATGGAAAGGAATTCTTTTAAAGCGTGGCAAATGAAGACTATCAATATGTTATTTTTATCTTAAGATATTTATACTTATCTTGTTCAAAATTCAAGTCTGTGGAAGACACACAGACAAAGAAAGCTCTCAGTGTGATAGGCCCCAGGCCACAAACATCCTAAGCCACATGCTGACCACTAGGAGCTTCTAATCAATGTCAGAGATCAGTATAATAGACCCCAGGCCACAAACATCCTAAACCACTTGCTGACCACTAGGAGCTCCAAATCAATTTCAAGAAAAATGTAAATTACATTGCATACAGATATATTAACTGCAAATAAAAGCAACAAGCAATGAAAATGGCTCAAGAAAATAGAAGGATGGCAAAAAGATTGTATGTGTTCAGAAAAGGGCTGGGTAAGGAAGTGGATCTCTGCAGGAGCTGGGATTCACAGCAGGGGCAAGCTAGGCAAAACACTGGGAGGGAAACTTGGAGAAATGAAAAAGCCTCTGAAGACACAGGGACACATATCTAAAGAATCAGCAGTTACTAAGCAGGAGGGGACTGTAGATATCTTGGACACAGATTGCTTGGGGGAAATTACAGGAGACTATAAAGCTATGCTTAGGATTTTGATTTGAGACTCAAGATCACTAGAAAATCCCATAATCACCTATAATCCTTTTTTCTTTAGGATACTGCACTTCTCTCAAGCAAAATCCTTCTCTAAATTATCCAAACAGAAAAATGGAGCAATGAAAATTCACTCTGGCAGGAATGAGCAAAGAGGACCGGAAAACCCAGGAACCAATTAAGAAGGACCAGTCAAATTAAGGCTAGAAACCATGAGCATCTCATCTGTTACATAGCAGTTTTCTTGAGATGAAAACAGTCCATCCTGCAGAGAAGCTTCTTAAGATAGGAAGAAATAAACAACTCAGAACAGCTTCAGGAAGTCCCTGAAACTGACCAGATTCACTAGGCCTCTCACTCCCCTAAAGTAAACAGTAAAGACAGCTTAAGAGTTCTCTCAGAAGAACCAACCTGAAAAGAAAACTCTGAACCAAGCCCAGAATCCTATAACGAGCAAGGACCAGCCAAAGTGCCTAAAAGAAATGAGGACAAACTGAACTGTCCGAGAGACTCGGGTAACTGAGTCACCAGAACAGGACACTGTCCAACCTGCTGGACTGCCTTCATGCTGTGCAATGAGGTCCAGGTCTCTAGCTCTTACGATAATATTAGCTTTGGTGAAGCAGCTGTCCCTGTGTCATCTCTGCTTCTGTAACTGACCCCCAGTAAAACTCATTGTTTCAGCAAGTTGGAGTGTATCTGTACTTGCGTCTGTTGTGGGCTACCTAGGTGGAATGAGTAGACTTACACATAGCATTTTCCCGGGAAAAGTCTGTCACACATCAGTACCCTTTGGGTCTTGATCAGCTGGGCAGCAGCCTCTGTAACTGTCTGTCTAACACACACTTAGTGAAGATGACTGGCCCCTCATCTGACCTGCATGCTCTCATTGAACTCAGACATTGAACCGTAAAGACCATTTTCTTCACAATTTGAGAATTCCATCAACCATTTGTATATCTTCTAAAAATAAGTGAAGGTTTATAAATGGACATCATGCCTTCATTAAGCAGAGATTTGAAAGTGGTGGCAGATAGTAGCCCACACTGATGATAGGAGCTTGTATCACTCAGACAGATGTGATCTTTAACATTTGAGGGATTGTGCCGTTAATACCAAAACTGTCTACTCATGATGAGCACACAGTCCAGTGGGCTGAGGATAGAAAAGATCTGGACAGAAATAGACTAAGATCAAGGTGGAAAATTAATATAGAATAAGCCAGCAATAAAGTCTCTCCAGACTGATATTTGAGGTTACAGCTTCAGGAGGATTCTCTGCAGTTATTACCAAAGGTGAGGGGAAACTGAGGTTGAGGAAAGCCCACTTTATTGAACCTAGTAGATACTGTATCCATAAGGCTATCTCCAAAGGGAGGGGAATATACTGAAAACATTGAAGTTAGCATGGGAAAGGAGAAACAGTAAGTTAACTGCTAATCAGAGCTGTGGGTAATGGGACAATTTCCCATGGTAGGAATCAAAAGGTTTGCTGTTGGAGAAGAGAAAGGAGTCTGTGAAGAGAAGAGACACTGGACAGGACAGAAGGTTAACAAAAGAAAGGCTGCTAAAACCCAGAGACGGGGCTGGCATAGTCTGAGAGGCTGAAGGAGTAAGAAGCACCTACCCCTTTTCTGTCTCTCCTAGAAAAGGAAGACAAGCTTGGTGGAGAGAAGGTGCCAAGAGTCAGTGTTATCACATAGAAACACAGGCCACAACAACAGGGCATAGCAATGACTTTTGCTGGCTCAGTGTCTGGCAAAGAGGGAGTGGGTGAGACACTGGCAAGAGGTGCTAGATCTTGAAGAGTGTACCGGGACCAGAAGGATGGCTGTCTAGAAATGGTGGGTCTGTGTGCAGATGACCCTCAGACACCACAGGCTCAATGGAATACGGCTGAGCAGAGCTGAGACCCTGGTAAAACGGTCACCACTGAGGAGGTTCTTCCTCTTCTGAGTCATTAATGAAATTCCCATCCATCAAGTAAGAATGGGTCACTAGGCTCTTAAGAGCAGGATTCAAGACAAGGACGCAATCGACAGCCATTTCTCAAAGTATAGAGTTGCTCAGAAACCTTGGTGGGTGGAGTAGTAGGGAACCAGAGACTATTCCACAGCACAGACTGCCTGCATATCCAGCTAGGAGGCTCCTGCTGCCAGGCAATGCCTCCCACTCACTCTCCAGTTGTTCTCTCCTTCCTAAATGATTGGGAGATGAGGTGGGACAGGAACAAGGCGGCTTTCTGGAGCTCTTCAGGACATGCAGGTGAAAAGGAACTAGACTATGTAATGGATCCTTGCTTAAAATAAGAGCAATAATGGCTACTTTGGCAATGAACACCGAGCCAGGCAATAAACCACTTTGCTCTCATACATTTCTTTTAACCATTACAAGAACAAATTATTATGCCCCTGCCCATTTTTTTGAAGCAAGGAGAAGAAGGCTGCAGGAGGCAAACTGAGCTAATCCAAAACTCAGGGCCCAGGAAGTACTTAGCTTGGAATGTGTGTATTCTGAACTGAAACAGCCTGTGGTGGTGGTACATGGCAGTGGAGCCTTTGGTAGGTGACTAGGTCAGGAAGGCAGGAAAGTCTTTAGTCCAGAGAGTAAGCCTGTACAATGGGCTCTGGGAGGATTCATAGAAGAAACCTTTGATAAGCCACGGGTCCTACCAGATCCTCAAGTACAGTTTCCTTGGGTTTCCAGCCTCCAAAAATGGAAGCAAGAAGTTTCTGTTCACTCCATCTAAAGTACTTTTTTACCGCAGCTAGCAACGACTCTTCTCAGGTCTCAATCCTCCTGCTCCGCCCCAACATTCATCTATACAATCTACCACCGCCACCTCGTGCACTGTACTGCCACCTGAGAAGTACCTCTGGCCAGAAGCTCAGACTCCCTTTACCTAAGTTTCCTTAGGTAAAAGGAAACTACAACAGAAAATGTGGTGTCACTGTAGTTTCTATGTGTCCCAACAACCACCCTCCTCAACCTCACATGGCCTGGCTGGAACAGAGTCATACACCAAGATAGTGGATAACATTGGAATGTGTCATGTGGTAGAGCAAAGTCCATTCACAAAAAGATCCTAGGGCCTCTTCCTGCTGAGTAGAAACACAGAAGAGTCTGCTCAAGGCTGAGAATGTAAACAAGTCCACTGTGAACAGATGTCCTCACACAACAGGTGTCACTGAAAGACAGCTGAGCAGAGCTGAGCCCCTGATAACTACCCCAGTGGAAAGTCCTCCATCACTCATTGTTGAATGTCCATCATCATGTAAAGACTGGTCACGAGGCACTGGGGAAGGAACATTCAAAGACAAGCTCACCCTAGTCCAGCAGCTGTTTTACAAACTGTAGGAAGCGTGGTATGGATTTGCTGGTGCTTGTCATATTAGCACCACCCTATACTTGTTGATAGAAAGAAAATCTCTGTAGCTAGACACTGCATATTTTGTATAAACTTCTGGGATGATTCTAGCACACGGTTCAAGAACCTCTGCTCAGAGTTGAGAGAATGACAGCATCTTGTGGTAAGAGGAAGACCACAAAACAGCAATGCCTAATCCAACCTTTAAAAAGCCCTGCTAGTGAAATAGTAGTTATCCAGGTTTAAAGAAAGCAACATGCTTTCCAACATTCCTGCTAGCATACAATGGATAAGAGGCAGACAATATGATCCTTATCGAATGATGCAGAAAAGCAGAGACACTCCAGTTAATCATCCTTTCAACTGTTCAGGGCGTATGAAAATCTGTTTCCAAGTTCATGCCAAGTTCTCATTTTATTGGGAAAGAGCATCTACAGCGGCAGTGCTATGAATCAGCTGAGATACACCCTGCCAGGAAAAGCCTAGGTTACTCACTCTTACAGCCTGCCTCCACATGGAATTGCCAGAAGTACCATAATTTAGACGGCCATTGAAAGTTAAGTCTTCAGACAAAAGGAAGTCTGCAGTCGGATCCTGGTCCAGCACCGACTGACAGCTTCTCTGAACTACCATGTTCTCATCCATAGGACTGGAATAGTGAACATGAGTGAAACAAAGCCCTATTCAATGCTGCCTGACATGTCGCCCTGGAAAGGACACACAATACCATTTCTCTGGTACTTTAGCCCAAAATGCAAAACTCAAATCCAACAGATAAGATGTATCACAGAACCCCAAACTGAAGTGCTTTCCATAAAACAGCTGTCAAGAATGACAATTATTTCAGACAATGGAGAGTAAAGAGGTCTAATAATAAATATAGCTTGTGATCTTGGGTGGGCCATTAAATAGCACGAAAATGGCTATAGATGACTTTACTGAGACAAATGATAAGATATGAACATGGACTATATACTGTATATCACGCGATTATGGACCAGGCATTTGAAATTATGTAACAATGTTAAGGTTAGAGAATATTAAATAAAAAGGAATAAATGCAAAACCATAGAATCTTCAATTGTTCCACAGTACAAAGATTATTTTCTTTAAAAATTGTTGAAACTCACACACACAGCAAAGGCCATTCCCAAAGCAGAGAACACTACGCTGACTTTCCAGGCAGCTGGAATACAAATTAACACAGAGGACCACAAATCCCACCAACAACAGTTAAATCAAAATTGGATAGGTAATGCCTGAGAATCTGCATTTCTTAGGCCCAAGAAGCTTTTCCTGATCCTCACATGCTAATAAAACAAAGCAACAAGACAGGAAGGACCTAGATTCAAGCTGGAAGTGACAAGACCAGCTTTTACTCTGTCATTATTTTTGGACTGACAATACCTAGTCGCAACTTCATTTAGTCTATGTCCAATATCATCAGACAATCTTTTTTAAAGGTAAAATTCAAACCACATGTAAAGAAGGACGAGTGCTGGCTGCCTGGCCCCTCCACAAAGCTATTGGGCATATATACTCTACTCGCAAAATTCGTCTCCCCAGTGACCTTGGAGGGCAGTTAAAATGACAGTGAGGCACTGGTTTGATGTCCAGTTTTTAACAATCTGCACAACGTAACATTTCTTGCATGCAAATTTAATTGTGCTTATTCTGGTTTAACCTGTGGAATTCTGGTCGGATTATTCCTTTGAATCCACACATTGCCATGCAACTCTTGCAGTGGTCTTCAGCCTGATAATAAAATCTGGCCAAGAAAAACTGTGAATACAATTATAAAGTAATATCAAGAATATAATGATTAGAGTTGCCATGGTATTCTAATTGAAAAGAGACCACCGCTATGCTTCTTGAATCCTGTAGGTATAAATTAAGCCTCATTTTCTTCCATTCAATCGTTTGTTCCAGACTGACTTTAGTGAAATGAGAGCAACTTCCCTGGACAATCTGTAATCAACAAGTGACAGTCCTATCACGTGACTTGGGATCATCCATATCACATCCAGGCTGACAAGTGAAATGATTCTTATTAACCCCCTTCATATTTTTTTTCAGTATATGTTTTCTGGTTGTCTATTATATTCCAGATAATGTGCCAGACACTCAGTGAATTTTACACCACTAATAAAAGTATGATTGGCTGGAATCCAAGACTAAGCCCCTCTGTATTAATTTTATTACAAAGTTGTTACTACAACAAAATACTTGTTGGTTCTTTTGAAGATAAATAAGTTTTTTGAAGTAAGTTTCACGTTTCACTTATTAGAATAATCTGCCCATCTTGCCCACATGACCCTTCCTGAAGTTAGTCTGAGACAGCTCATCTGTCCTAATGCTCAGAACCCAATCAGCATGTCCCTCTGGATGTACTATTCCTGCTTCAGACAGGAACCCAGTATTGACACAATCCAGTAGATGGGGCAAGACTATAAAAACCCCATCCATTGCCACTGTGTATGAAGACTGCACTGCTGTAAGTACTGCCCAGACTTTACAGCTCCTTAGGGAAGGAAGATACGATATCCAAAGTCTCCAAGCACATGAAGAGGAAAACTGTTGTGGACTCCTACCCCATGTCCTGTCTGCCTTACTCACCTGGTCAATCTCCATGAGTTTTGGGTAGGCTCCAGGCCATTCTATGGCCACCTTCACAATATCCGCAGGCGGCGGCATTGTGCGATGGAGGAAGCCGGAAGTCGCTGGAAAAGGGGATCCTACTGCACGGACAGTCACACGTGTCTATACCTAGTGAGGAATGACAAAAAGAAAGAAGTAGCTTAGCGCAGATGCAAGACAAACTTGCTTCATCACTTCCTGTTCTCACTGGTGTATGAGAAATGCTCCCCTCGGTGCTGGGGACTGAAGCCACAGGGGCACAGAAACAGCACCACAGGTCCCCCAGAAAAGAGTCTGTGCTAAAGCACTGGAGGCAAAGCCTCCAGCAGGCACTGCCCTGGGGGTTCGGCTTGCCACATTTTTAGGAACAAAACAGCAGCCCCTTACCACACGAGAGGACACCCTGCTCTCAATGGTGCTGGGGCCTGAATGAGCAGGGATCTTGCCCAGACTGCATGTAAACCTTGGCGCTCAACAGTCTCCGGAAGAACACTTTGCCCAGGAAGTCATGGTCAGGAAGTAGCTTTTATTTAAAGCATTTTCTGTGTGTCACAAATAGATCTGTGCTATAGCAACCAGGATATCATGAGGAAGGAGAAATTCCCCAGGAGTTCACACATGCTCATACTCCCTCCCCAAGACTAGTCTTCAAGAGAGGGAATACACAGTGACCTGGGAACTTTCAGACGAGCATTGAATTCTATAGCAAAGGAAGTAATGATTTTCCTCTCCTGCTTCTCCAATTCTTTATCTCACTGACATTCAATTAGATAAAGCAGTGATGTGATCTATTGCATGTATAAATATACAGTATGGAGACTTCCCAAATGTCACTCCGTTCAGTTACTGGTTCTTGGTGCTCGCCTTCAGATTGTCCTCATGAAACATTTTAGCATCCTGTACCCTTTCTAATCTAGTGCATCTTCCAGGTCTCCATATTACCATATAAAAATAATACAACAGTGGTGCATACACATTCTTTTCACAGGTGGTCATCAGGGTATGTCCTCCCTGACAGCCAAGTCCCTGATGTGAGTTGACCCTATGATTTCCTTTTTAGCTTTGGTATTACAAACAAGCCTACAAGGCATAAAATTATGTATATATTGTTTAGTATGTGTAAAAATATACATGTAAAAATGTCTGCTTATAATAGAATCACAGAAGTAAAAATGCTGGGCCAAGGAGCTTAGATTATCCTGTCTAATAGACTGGCAGCTCCAAAGCCCCTCTGTAAGGTTCTACCAACTTGCCCTCCCTCTAGCAACACCTGAGGCTGCCTGCTTGCTCACAGCCTCACCAACAGATGGAGTGTGTGCCAGCCTGAAAATCCTGGCAGGCTGAAAAACCCACACCTCAATGAACTTTGTAGCCTGTATTTTTCTCATTGCTAAATATAATGACAGAAAGTCACATATTCCTTTCCTCACACACTGCCCAAGCTCTCCCCTTCTCTACAGGACTTCTTTTTTTTTTTCTCCAGAAATACAAGTCTGTAGGAAGACTTAATCAAACATGTCTTTAGTTCTTTATCAGACCAGCAAAAAATAGGGTTAGGGTGTAACCCTAACCCTATTTTTCTATCCTGATTTCCATGGCCCATAAACAGCAGCACATCATAGTGATGCCCAGGATGACAGAATTAATCATGGCAATACCTCAGTGATAACCAGCAGCTGATAACCAGCAGAGTAATTATCTTCAGTTGTAGCTGGCCTGAAAATAAGGTAAACCCAAACAAAGCTATTGCTCCTTCTTTGCTAAGAATAGTTAGAAAGCTTGTTGTGGTGCTAATCAGTGGTACCCAGCAAGCACAAACCCACAAAGCAGTGGTTTAATCTTTCATCCACAAATCATTACTGCACCCCTATTAGGGCCACACTTGCTTTCTGTTTGAGGACACAGGTACAGACTTAGGTGTTAGGTACCAACAAGAGACAAAAGAATGGGTATTAGTGACTTGGACGTAGCAGGGAGGTGGGGATAACAATTGCAAACAGGAAGTACAGGGAAAGCTTTCATTTCCTCCGCAGAGTTTGAGTAAAAACCTGGGGGAAGTGTGAGAGCAGGCCCTGTGGACAGCTGGAAAATCACTCCCTGGCTAGGAAAAAGTAAGTGCAAAAACCCTGAGGCAGAAACATTCCTGGAATATCCCTAAAACGGACAAGTCCCTGAAACCAATTAAGACCAGGCAAAAGAAAAAAGAAAAAAGAAAAAGAAAGCTTTGGGAGTTGTTTCATAACTTGGGAGTTTGCTCTGCAGATTCCTGGCCCGGCACACATGCTCTTTCACCATTGGTTCATGATATCTAGGCAACAAATACCTATTCATGTGCAGCTATTTATTCAGCCAACTACATTATAATCCCTAATGGTCTGCATTATATCTGAGTAACTTAAATTTTCTAGGGTGAAATCTTAAAGAAATAGTTATTAAAGCAATACCAATCATATTTAATATAGTCTTCTGCTCACAACACTATTCACTCTAGACAATGGTATTGTTACACATTTCTTTTGTCTTTCTTGTCACTCTATTTTACTTTATATTTTTAGAAAATAGTCTTTTTTTCCTATGTAAAAAAACAAACCAAATAAAGAATTAAAAAAAAAAACAATACCAAGACTTGCTTTGTTTAAAACTGCTCAAAGTTGAACAATAGAGGCTTATTAAAGAATTACAGTGTCTCACTCTACACCAATCTAAGCTAAGGATGGGGCTGGTTCTGCATGGTCTTTGCCCTGCCTGAATACTTGAGAACATTTGGACACAAACCCTATCAGCACCAAATTACTACAACTGAGGATCCTCATCAAAAGAAAGCTCTAGAAGGAAAAGTAAGAAGAAAGTTCTGACGTAAACACAGGTTGTGTGTGTATCATGGAACTGGATCCAAAACAAGGACACCCAATTCTGAAGGTCCAGAGTATAGATTGCAGAAATAAGAGTGTATTGAGCACCCCTCCACCTCTCCACAAAACAATCTAAAATTACATAGAAAAAAAAAATGTGGCTTAACCTTCTAAAAATCAAAGGCTGGCCTTGTTTTCCTTCCAATTTAAATGGTCTTTATTTCTGAGAGAAAAACCTGCTCAACAGGTGAGAATACAATAGCAGGGCTCTCCAGAGTCTCCCTAGAGAGCAGAAGGGCAGCGTGCACAAAGCAGCCATTGAGAGGAGGAAGCTAGGGATTTCCCTGGCTTCCTTCCCAGGCCAGCTAGTCTTCATGGGCTCTCCCTATAGTGACAAGAGCAGGGGCAAGCAGGGAGCACCAAGGCTCCCAGAGAATGGAGCTGGAGCCACGAGGGCAGAGTGAGCAACCTTTCCCACACTCCGCCCTCCTAGGAACTCCTCATGGCCTATCTACACAGAGTCTCTACTGCTCCAGATGGTGCTTAGGACAGGTGAGACCACTGTCAGAACTCCATCCTGCGCATGGTAACAGGGTTGGCAGCATCTCAGACCACTCCTCACTACTAAAAGTTAGCAGTTCCCCTTAATCATGAGAGGTTCTGAGGTAGCAAAGCCTCAGGGAAGGTCCCTAGTGGTCAGGGCAGTTCCACTAGAACTACACAGAAGAACAATCTTATTGGCTCTGTAGTGTTGACACACAGGCCAAACAGCCCCAATACTAATTTCCAGATGGAAATATACTTTGAAGTCTCTTCCCAACAAGCTTGGTCTCCTGGTACCCTTTGCTCTCCCAGCAAAGCATGTGTGACACTTGACTCTTGTCACTTTCTTCCAACATGCTGGAACACCCTAAAGGAAGATTCATGTCCTGTACATATACACATTCAGGGCCAGGTCACATTTTCCTTGATGGCTGTCAGATGACACTATCTGCTTCATGACTAATCTTTCATGAGATGTACAAACAAATGAAAAACTGTTTATCACAGATCATATCTCCCAAGGAATATGCAGGTTTCCTGACATTGCCCAGTTAATGCAATCATCATGAACAGTCTGGTATAGTAATTCTTACTCAGACTGAAACCTGAGGATCACTGAGGGCAGAAGCAATAGGGGAAACAGCCTGTGCAGCTGGCTAGACATCTTAACCACTGCCTTCCAAGGTAACTATAAATCTCTGAAGTCATCCAGGAGTGGGTGGAGAATTCTAAAATGCCCCTGCTTCTCTGCTAGATTCACTTTATTCCACGTGGAATGCTAAGAGTCTGTAACCTCAACACATGCAATCAATAGCTTTCTGATACTTTAGTATATGAGAAAGAGGAGACTCTTCTTACTAGAAAGTCAGTTGCAATGGTCACATATTAGTTACATGTGGTTCTATAACCACTGGTGGGTTTAACCTATCCCTTAAAGTCTCCTCAAGTCATGTTTCCAACATAAGGGACAGAAATCACTCCATTTCTAACTAGATGTCTTTCTTGCTTTCCAGTTTATCACAATGAAAGAACCAGCAGTGGCTTCCAGAGTAGAGCAATGAGACAGAAGGCTGAAGCAGCAGAGAGGGGCCCACCTCCACCGCTTGCTCCTTTTCTCTGATCTACTCTACATAGGCATTATTCCTGGTGATGGAAAATGGTTTTATCAAAACATTTAAGGGATATGATGAAGAGATAACCAAGAGGGAGTCATCAGCCTTCTTTTTAAAATGTTGGGTGGTTCCCATTTCCTTTTGCCTTGGACTGTAGAAAGAGGAAGAGACTCACACACAAAGCAGCCTCAGTTCACTCTGAGACCTACTCCATTCTCACTGGAACTCTCTAGTTTTCAAGTGTGAGTTTGCTGCCTTATGTAAGCACTGTTCCTCAAGACTCATGGCAGACAGACTAGGTTCGATAAATCTTTGTTCACAGAGCTACATTGCTCTATTCCAAACAGACTCATCCCATTCTCTGTTATGGTTTAAATAGCCACAGACTTAAGCACCAGGAGCACAATCCCAGCTGTGGCACTGGTTGGGAGATGGTAAGGCTTTGTGGAGCCTAGAGAGAGAAATTCGGTGACTTGAGGCATGACTTGGAAGTCATGAAAGCTGTACCTAGCCTCCTCCCTCCTACTCACTTGCCCCCTCCTGCCCTTCTTCTCTTCTCCAACTCTGGCCTTCACAGTGTGAGCAAGTTTGTTCCATGGTGACATTCTGCCTCACGACAGCATAGAAACAACAGAGCCAACCGACTGTGGGCTGAAAGTGCTGAAACACTAAGATTCAATTAAAAGAAGGAACATCTCGCCTTGTAACTGGTTTAGCTCATGCAATTCTAACAGTGCCTAAAAGTCAGACTAGCAACATCCCTACTGTACAGCAATGCAGAAATGCACTGATAGGAGTGGTAATGGTCTGTCACCAGCCTAAGGCAGGGCTGGGAGTTCCAGACTTGCTGAGCCCTGTTTTTGTTTCCCCTCTGAAACATATTTCACAAAGGACATTCCTTTTGATAAATCATATGGGTAAACTGACTGCCATGGAAGTCCATGGAAACAAGAATAGACTATGTGTCCCCTACCCTGGAGGATTCCAATGGACCACACACGGTAGAGTTAATTCTACTGATGGATTCCATCTCTATCTATGACCAGGAAACACTACAGGATATGTTAAGAAAAAAATCAGGAGAAAGCAAGAAAAAAGAGTAGAATCATTTTGTAAGTCCAGCCTTTCATGTCATGTAAATGCTATTGACAGACACCATGGGCAGTTGTATCTTTGTAATAACTAGAGCTATTTGCTTCCCATGAGAGGAAATGTGTTATTACCTAGTGTTGGCCTGCAATATGATAGAAACTTAAACAGAAAATCTTTTTTCCAGCATCTTTACTTGTGATCATGAATGGGCTAGGACAGGTGTCAGAGGGAACAGTGGTCAAGATGGGTGAGCAGTGAGAGGCAGATTACATCCTTCTAGGTACTCTTTGTCACAGCTCAGTGTGGTAGAAATTGTTGTTTGTTATGAACAATGAAACAACTAAATCTTGGTGAGTTTAAAACATTTCTTCCAAATTGTTCGCATCCTCCTTGACGGTAACTATAATGGACTGTAACGCTCCATGCTAGTTCTCTTGATGAAATCCTAACCTCCAAGATCTCAGGATGTGACTGTAAGTGGAGACAAGACTTCTGAACAGGTGATGAAGTAAAACTGAGATTCTGAGGTGAGCTTTCAGCCAGCATGGCTGGTGTCCTGACAGGAAAGAGGGCTGCCTGAGACAGGCACACAGGAAAAAGAAGTGAGGCTGTAACATGAGAAACAATCAACTCTTATGACAGTGGGATGCTAAGACTCTGTTCTCAAGAACTGTAGGAAAAGAATTCCTGCCATTTAGACCTTGGGAAACTGATAACAATAACATCAAAAATAGGGAGCATAAGTAACAGATTCATATAGAAGAGTCGAAACAGCTTTGAATTCAAAACCCACTATGGGGGCTTAAGTACAGAAACACGCTGAGAAAGTACTTGTAACAAAAAGCCCCTTTCCAATAATTTCTCCTGAGTCTAAAAAAACATTTGCATAGCGTAGAGAAAATGAACCAAGCAATCTCTAGAAGAGTAGATGCATGGTTATTACATACATAGTGAGGTAATAAGACTAAGAATCAAAGTCATAAAGCAAGCCTGTCAATCATATTGATTAAAAAAAGCTTATTGACTGACAAAAATATGCAAAACATAAGAAATAATGTCCATACACTTATTTATAAATAGGTAGGAACTCATGCAGCCCAGGCTGGCTTCAAATTCACTATGCAGCCAAGAATGACCTTGACCTGCTGATCTTCCCTTTTGTAAGTACATACCTCTGTGCCCCTTGTATAGATAGTGCTAAGGGTGAAACTCAGAGTTTCATGGTACTGAGCAAGCACCCTGCCCAGTGAGCTTTATCCCTCACCCTGTTCATCTATTTCTACAATCAAGGAGGGAAAAATCACAAGCAAAAGCTCATTTAAAAGGAATACAAGGGCTGGAGAGATGGCTCACAGATTAAGAGCATTGACTGCTCTTCCAAAGGTCCTGAGTTCAATTCCCAGCAACCACATGGTGACTGGCAACCATCTGTAATCCAATGCCCTCTTCTGGTGTGCAGGAAACCATGTAGACAGAACACATAATAATAATAATAATAATAATGAAGGGGAGAGGGAGATAAAAGCCAGAGAGAAAAAGAAAGAGAAAGAAAGAAAAGTTTTAGGCTGAGTGAGCAGTGTAATGCACACCTTCGATCCTGCATTCAGAAAGGAGAAGCAAACAGATCATCCATGAGTTCAAAACCAGCCTGGACTACAGAGTTATTTCCCCAACAGCCAGGGCTACACAGTGAAACCTGTCTCAAAAAATTAAAACAAAACAAAACAAAAACAAACGAACAAACAAAAAACCTTTAATCTCCCCACAATTTAGAGTGACACATTAGTCGAGAAAATTTCTAGCCTCACAAGGCAACTGCTACAGGGTTTCTTAACCAAAGCATCAAACCACAGGCATTTGAGACCACATGATCACTGAGGAAGGTGCATATCAGTGCACTATGGGATGCTGTCAGTGTTCCCTACCTGGACCATCAGATGACAGTAGCACCTCCCTCTTGAAATAACAAAATGTCTTCAGGCATTGCCAACTTCCCCTTGGCTGGGTGGGAGGTGAGGGGTGGAGTGGGGTATTGATTAAGAACCTGGACACTAAAGGAAGCTGATTCTAATCTTATTTTTAAGCTTTTGAAAACATTCATTTTACAGACTAGCTTTACAAGTAGACATTGATAATCTTTTTTTTTTTTATTTAAACTTTATTTATTTATTTATTTGCCTTGGTGTTTGCCTGGAACTGGAACTACAGACAGTTGTTAGCTGCCATGTGGGTGCTGGGAATCGAACCCGGGTCCTCTGGAAGAGCAGATGGTGCTCTCAACCGCTGAGCCATCTCTCCAGCCCCTTTTTTTTTTTTTTTTTTGACATTGATAATCTTAAGTGTATAAAAGGGAGATGAGACATAAAGCAAGAATGTGTATGATCTTTAACCTGCTAAAAACCAATAGGAAAATGAATTCAATGTGAACATATGAATACGAACAAAACTTGTGAGGTCAGAAATCTAATCCAAACATGTTCTGTCACCCACAGCTGTGGGGAACTCTGTCCATCCGCTATACTACTGCTCATTGGGGTAGGAAGAGATGGCAAAACGGTGTGAGCACTGAGTCTTAACTGCAAGTTTCTGGTTCCCATCATTTTGCCAACATTAATATCCTTCCTAGATGCAGGAACAAATGAATTCCCTGTTGTGCTGTGAGTTTGAGCTATGGTGACTACTACTGATCTAAATCCTGCCCTGTTTGTTTACTGCCCTGAGTTATTAACTTTTCATTAGATGACAACCATAAAACACACTCCGGTTACGCAACTAAAGCTTGCCGCCCAGTGGTAATTGACTTTGCTTCTCCAATTGTCGAGTTCCTACATCACCTAGTCCTCAGGGCTTAGGGGCTGTTTTCCACTCTGGGATAGCTAACTGAAGTTCTGCATGGATTTCTGCAATTAGTCTCACTCACTCCCAGCATCTCTCACATAATATGTCTTCTCTGAGCTATTTACAAATGTTACGCCAAAAAAGAAAAGAATTTATTTTTTTAAAAGTGACTTCTTAGAAAATACTGAACCAAATAGTAGCTACTAACAACTGCTGTTTGTACTGTATACTTTTCCTAACAGTGTTCTGAAATAACAAACAAACAACGTGCCACATACGAAGCCCAGGCAGTCAGAACACAGGCCTCACCTGCCTGAGTCAACAGCTCATGATGCTTTTCCTATAGCATTCTTTAAAGAGAAAGATGGAGAGCTATAGCAGTACTTCTCAAGACCCTAAAATAACACATGTCCTGTGAAAATTTCATATCCAATATGCACTATCTGCAAGTGGATCTGTCCAGATTTCTTTTTCCATTGACCATCATCTTATGGCACTAGTTTCTCATGGGATATTAGGAAATAATGAATTGAAGCTGTTTGTCTCCTTGGTTTCTCAAGAAAAGAGAACTGCTGGATAGATTTGGACAGAAATTAATGGAACACAGCAAAGGAAACTTTTTCCAAAGTCCATACTGAATTATCATCACCTGGTTGGAGAGACTGTCTCCAGGGAAACCTCCCAAATCTTCCATGTCATTGTTTCCAATTAACAGAATACAGTCAAAATTCTGTTAACTACAGCTTCCTGGGTACAAATTAGGAGATAAAATAACAAAAGAAACAGTATTTTACTTGTGGTTTTCTTGAATCTTAACATTTCACTTCCTGCTTTCATTGTGTGAAGGTGGCTCCAGACTTGAACAGAAACCTTTCACAGCCTGCTTTCAAGCAAGCATCCTGGGTTCCTCACCTCTGTGCTCCCCTCCCCAGGGTGTGTATACCAGGTTGGTTTTCCCTTAAGATCATAGTCCATTCACAATGTCTTCTGGCAGTAGAGTCTGAGGCAGACGAATCCTCCTTACAGTCAGACAGGTTGTTCTTGGGGTTGTTCTCCACGTGTGGTGGAGCATAAGAGAATCTGTGTCACAGGACTGCTGTCTGTCTCCTCACCAAAAATCTATTGTTCACTGAGCTACCCTTCTGTCCTACATCTACTTAAAAAAAAAAGCCCACTCAGACCTCAACACCAGCAGTACACAGCAGCTCTCTCCTCAGGAGTTCTTGAGGGCTCAGAAGGACCCACAACACCAGAGCTCTTCTTTACCTTTGCTCTGTTGGTTTATGCCAGTTGCCCAAAGGTAGAAACCCTGTCTTATTCACCTCTGCAGTTCCAGGCTGCCCTAGATGGCATGACTTAGAACAGTTCACAGTTTTCCAAACAAATGAACTAACAAATGAATCACTGGCTTCTTAAACACAATGAAGAGACTGTTAAAAATGTGAAGGAATACTCAAGCCAATAATTTATTTTTAATATCCAGGTTTCTTGCATAGAAATTCTTCAACATTTTTGTTTCCCAAACAGCAGCTATTCGGTTGTCTTCTTGGACAGAAACAGAAAGGGGCCAGCATCTCAGAGGTAACAGGGCCTATTCCAGATTCTTTTCCTCTGTAGAAATTCAGTGGAAAACAGGATAAGGCTGAGCTGAGCTGCCGGGCTCTTCCCCCCACTCTGGGCTCCACAGCTTTGGGAATCAGCATTTCCACTGGAAAGTTCATTACTTTGCAAACTACTGCACACATTTCCTCCCTTGTTCTGCTTTTTTGGGTATTTGCTTTTCAAATTCCCTTTTCCTCTGCTGCAATGCCAGTGCTGTTCCCCTCCTCCCAGTAAGGCCTGTCCCTCAGTGACACACTCACATTCCCCTGCAAGAGGCACAGCCAAGGCCCAATTCCCTATCTCAGAAGCCAGACTGACAAGCACAGGAAGCACTGCCGTCTGTCTTTCCACCAGCTCTCAGCCAAGCACTCAAAGTTTCCAAACCTGCTGATCAAAAAAACAGTATGTGAGACTTCTCGATCTACCTCACTCAGGGACACAGAACTCTACAGCCAGCCTAGGAAACTCCTTTACATCAGATGGTTGAGGAGGGCTGGACAGAACACAGGGCTGGACTCTATCTGATAGCCCCCACACACAAAATAGTCATCCTCAACAGCAAAGGAAACCCGATGACACACAAGCACACTTCTGCACTGAGCTCCACCTCTTCTTCCTTCCCTTGGGTCCTGGAGTAACATTTTCCACATAGGTCCAGGTTTGTCTGGGCCCACAGATTGGCCTGGGTGCTGGCCCAAAGCTCCAGGACTCTAAACAAGTTACATAATGTCCGATCCTCTGCTCACATCTGTAAACTAGACCAACAACGGCAGTGATGATGAGAGAAACCCACCCAAGTTCATGACTCCGCCCCTGAGGACTCAGGTCTGAAAGTCTCTGGTGTACCTCTGTCCCGGGCCTGTTTTCTCTGCTCCCTGAAGGAGGCTGCAGAAACCAAGAGTCCTCTCCCCTCACAGGCACTATAACTTCTCTCTGTCACACCTGCAGAGGCAGTCCTGGACAGTCAGCCATTCCCCCCTTTCTTTCTTCCCGCGGAGGATTAGCCTGTTTACTTCTTGTTACTAGAATAATACCCTGACATAAGTAACTTGGGAAGGAATGGGTTTTCATTTGCCACTTCACAGCGACAGTACGTTGTCAGGGAAGCAGAAACTGAAGCAGACACCATCAGCTTGCCTGCTTGCTCTCCAGGACTTGCTCAGCTTATCTCCTCATACAGTCTACCTGCCTTCCTTAAGCCCAGGAGGAAGGAAGGACACAGGGAAACTGAAAAGAATCTGGAGAATCAGTTACCAGCAAGGTACCTGTCTTCCTCAAGCACATTTCACAAGCTGTCTGTCCTCCAGCAAGCTGAAGCACAAGCTTTCCTCAGTCTCTGGTCTGGATTTCTGAAAATTCCTGTGACACACAGGACTTTGGCGAACAAATGGTATGTTTTTCTCTCCTTGTTACTTTGTTTTTAAAATGTGTCAGCTATGGCTCATCAGAGGAGAACTGTGTAAGGGTGTCAGATCTTCGAATTACAGACAGTTGTTAGCTGTCATGTGGATGCTGGGAATTGAACTCAGGTCCTCCGGAAGAACAGTCAGTGCTCTTAACTGCTGAGCCATCTCTCCAGCCCGCCTCTGCATCTTTATAAGGTAGTTTTTAATTGATCTGTCAACAATTTCACACATGGATGTAATGCCTTCCATTTCTCTCTCTCTCTCTCTCTCCCTCTCCCCCACTTTCTCTCCCCTCCCCCCTCTCTCTCCCTCATTGGTCTCCCTGTCACCATTATCATACCTTCTTTCTCCCAGGAGGTCCCTGTCCTACATTCATGTTGTTCTGCTTGGGTTTTTTTGACCCAGTAATTTTAACGAGGGCCATCTAGTGACGTCTAGTGTGCATCTAGTGACGTCTCCTAGGCTCACTGTTGAGTACACAACTGAAGACAATAAGAATCTATTATTAGCCAATAATTCAGCAGGAAGGGGTAGAGCCCCATAGTCTCATCCTAGATCCAGGACCAACTGACATGCTCGGTCTTCTGAGGACCTAGTAAACCTGCCTGTCTACTAATCTGAGTTTCACTGCTTTCTAGAAAACAGATCCTTTCGCTTTATTTCACTCCAATGGGAAATGGAGAAAGCCATAGCACCTGCCTCACAGGTTCTACAGGATGAACATTATGAACAGCTAAGACAGCGGGATAGCAGCCACACTTAGAACTACTGCTAAAGGTGCACACGCACTTACACACTCTGTCCACACAACAGCCAGAAGACATAGTGCTGTCATCAACCCCACGCTAAGAATGAGGAAATGGAGTCCTTGAGAATACCAGTGAGCAGGGCATGCCAGTCTGAAGCTCATACAATGCCACTGCACTAAACTTCCTCTAACCTTGGTACACACATTTAGAGCAGTGCTGGCCATAAGCAAAAACTGCCACCACCATGAGCCCCCACCATGGCACACAAAGTCAGCAATCAACGTGTCCCTCAAAAAACAAGAGAGGATGACAAGCACATTGTGATGACTGACCAGCCCTCACTATAACACAATACTCCTGCAACCTCAGGAGGCCGCTTGCCTTTTTTTTAATTTGACATTTAGACAGTAAGTCAGTTGTGGTGTGGGATTACGTTACTTAACAGAGACGCAATTCTGAATACTGTGATAGAATTTGCAACTTAATACCACCTCAGAGAGACAGTCCTACAGGAAAGACCCCAGAACACCCCACAGTTCAGATCAGTTTCAACTTTTCAGGATCCCTACCTTTGTATTTCTTACTTAATGAGTGGATGAACTTTTGTCTGAATTGAATCTACTTCCTCACCTGGAGAAAAAAAAAAAAAAACAGAAAGATTCTTTTATAAGCAGATAACATGATTTTATTTCCACTAATAAGAAATAATCTTAATTGACATCTAGTTCTTCAGAGCACAACCCCAGAAGAAGTACTCAAAACCGAAATAATCACTTTTTGGTAGCAAGTCTCAGAATTTAATGAGCTTATTATGAAGAAGAGCCTAAATAGCAAATCAATTCACTGGGGTACAAGAGAGTTCACTGGGAAGTTACAGCTTAAAGTGGAAGTTTATAAAAACTGACTGAAACTGAAGGAGAAAAAAAGACAGACATGGTTGACATTTCAAACACCTACTTAAAATTTTTCCAAGCAAAATTAATTCAGCCGTATATACAGAGCACAAAACTCTCTGGGCATAGCAAATGCAAATGACATCTTTATGGAAAAAAAATAGGGAAAAAAACCAGCATTTGTCTGTAGGTATTTACAAGTTCCATTAGAAGAAGGTAAACTAGCCATCTATTCAAAATGGAATCAAATTAGGCTGTATAAATCTCAAAGAGATTTTAACCAATACTGAGCTCAACCAACCAGCAAGACCTAAGTAGTTCAAGTGCTTACAGAGGGTGGAGAATAATTGCACGCTGCACTTGCATGTGTAAGTATCACACTCACTCCACTGCTACCTACAAAGAAATGATTGCAATTTCTTTACTAGAAAATTTTTATTAACAAATTTAACATTTAAAGATAGAAAATTTGTACAAAAGTGCATGGTAAAGCCCTAAGATGGAATGAGCAAGCATTTTAGAATAGATCTTAAAAAAAAATCAACTGAACTGGTGAGATGGCTCAGTAGTTAAGAGTGCTCTCGTATCTTAGAGAGGACCCCAGTTGAATTCCCAGCTCTCACATGAGGTGGTTCACCACCTACGACATCAGCTCTAAGGGAACTGGTGTCTCTGGCCCCTTCAGACACTGGCTTATGGATATACCACATATGCAGACACACAAACATACACATAATTAAAAGTAATAAAATAAATATTTAAAAAGTAAAATATATCAGTGACATCAGATAATATGCACAATACTGGCAACCTATTTTAGTCTGTAATTTACATCTACTAAAGTTTACACATCCATTGAGTACACCTATATTACAATGGCAAGAGCTTAGAATTTTCATGTTACTGATAAAAAAATAATTTTTTTTAATTTTTACTTTTTAATAATATTAATACTTGATTCAATGACTCAGAAATTCTAAAAATTTACCTAAACTCCATGAAACATATAACATAAAGACATGCAGATGAATGATCTTACTATCTTCAACATAAATGCCAATAACTAGACACATCTCAAATGCTCACCAAGTAATAAATAAAATTACAGACACACAATGGACAATGACTCAGCAATTTCACAATGATGGATTATTGATATATATATATTTATGTATATATATGGTATTAAAAGTCAATTCTGCTAAGTTAAGTATTGACACATCTCACAGAGATCCAGTCCTTTGCCTATTTTTATAATCAAAGTTTTACAAGTACAGAGTCATGCCAACTCTGTTATGATTGTTGGGCTCAAAAATCGTTAGTGCAGTTTCAATATTTTGCCATGTGCTTACTACCAACAAGGAGAGAAAGACAGGCCTCAGAAACAAAACATCTCTCTGACTTCATCCCACCTCCCTGTCTCTATCTCAAGTCTTAGCCCATGAAAAAATGTCATGGAAATCAGACTTATTCTTCTTGTTTGTTTTTCTTCCTCTGGAGGATGCTTATAAATACTAGAACTGCTGTCTCTCCAGGTTATCTTTACACCCATAAAGGGTCATTCTGTCCTCCTTTATCTCTGAAAGCCTCTCACCCTAGCAAAGTCCTGCTCAGGAAGAAGGAATGCCTCAGAGCAGCTGAAAAGAAAGCACATGGCCAACAGACCTTACTGATTTACTTCTCAGCCTATTACGAATAGGCCAAAGTCTCTGGTCCAACTGAATGTCTACACAGCTACCCACTCTTCACCAAACCCAAGCATATAGATAGTTCTCTGGTGGTCATTGAGACCACATTTTGAAGGACCCTATGCCATGAAAATTTTTAATTAAATAGATACATTATGTTTTTCTCTTGTTATGTCATCTTGTGTTCTATTTTTATTGGCTGAGAGCCTTATGTTTGGTAAAGCAAGGTAACACACCTTCCTGCACAGTTTTGTCTAAGACCCATCTGCACCACAGACGACATAGTCAACAGTTTCAACAAAGACATATTGCCTACAAGCCTCAAGTATTTCCTGCCAGCTGTCTAGGGGAAAGTCTGTTAATCAACAGTGGGAACCTTTGCTAAACAGCAGGAGCCAAACATAAAAGACCATATACTGTATAATTCTATTTAAAGAAAACTTTAGAAGAGACTAAGCCACATAGCTATAAAGCTTATGAGTTGGTGCACAGGCAACAACTGTCTTGTGAAGTACAAAGAAACTTTTTTTTCTAATGTTATATGCACTGATGTTTTACCTGAACGTATGTCTGTGTAAAAATGGAGGATTACCTGGAGCTGGAGCTGCAGACAGTTGTGAGCTGCCATATGGATGCTGGGAAAGAGGAGCCAGTGCTCCCAACTGCTGAGCCAGCTTTCTAGCCCCCCACAAGGGAACTGTAGAGAGGAATTAAAAAGCCAGTTTCTTGGTGTGGATGACAGTCCTGTGACTATATGTATCTGTTGGTACTCAATGGAAACTGACCCACTTTCTGTTGTTTTGATAAAGGCATCCAAAATGAATATATAGGATGAATCAAAACACGTAATTTATAAACTGTTACCGCCTGCCAGGTATTCTCTCAGTTATCAGGGGTCTGATAACATGAGCAAACACTTCTGACCAGATGAGAAGTTATGTGACTTTGGTGCCTCACACTGTCCCAGAGCACATGGCTAAGCCTGTGAGACCACCAGTTGTAAAGAGCATTCAGATCCACCAAGAGTTAAGCCCAGCTTAATTAATATAGAACTAACTTTTAAGTCTTTACCTTTCTCCTAGTCTCTGTCCAGGCAATCACATGTAACTCAGATGTTTTTAAATGTACAGAAAAAGTCCTAGCCTGTCTACTTGTTCCTCTCCCACACTTCCTCAAGTCTCTTCCTCTCCTCCTCTCTCAAATATCCACCTGTCCACTTACTTCACACAGTTACGTAGGTAGCTCAGAAGCTTCTTAAATAACTCTAACAGTTTTTCTTTCTGAGCTTCTCACATTAAAAGTGGGGTTTGTGTTTGACCCTTACACCAGTTTTTCTGCTCTTCATTTTCTAGGCACACCTGAAGACTGTACTTCTAGCTTCCGATAGGCTGCAGGCAGTGGTGTATATATGATTCACTGTGGTCAAAGACACATGAGTAAAAGGACCACAGGTTCTGGAAGGCCTATACATAGGGCTCCCTGTGATTTTGATTCTTTGGCACAGAGAACATGGTAGAACCTATTTTGAAATGGTGATGGCTAGACCATGGGGTAAGAAAGACTGCTACCCTAGGTCACACAGACCTGCAGCAGATTTTGTAGAACCTGAAATCCTGTTGGGTTGGCACGCAACTTTGACACTGTCAGCATAGCTGATTCAGCCTTTTAGCACAATCTGGGGACCTCTGGTTCTCATTTTAGGATGAGGAAGTCCCTTTCACATTCCTTCCTTCCCCTTCACAGGACTCCAACACAATTCAGTTATACCCCAAAGCAACCACTCCCTCTCATGTGGACTCTTATAACTGTCCTCCTCTTTATTCTGCAGGGAGCCACACAATAGAAACTCCAGGGCCTTTCAAATATCACCCCTGTTAAAATACACCCACTGCTGCATGTCTCAATTGCAAACAAAGACCTTCATAATCCAAGGACAGACCACATGTCCAGGCTTCTGCCTCCTCCACTCCAACACTCACCCCAATTTAAAGGTGCACTCAGGCTAAGCTACTCCATGGAACTTAGTCTCTTCTCTTACCCTATTTGTCCTCAACTACTTAGAAAATTTATATCCAGACTGTAATAAAGCATAAAAAAAAGTTAGCTCTCCTGCCTTTTCTTGCCTATTACTTGCTGAATCCTTTAGTGTGTAATGAGAGAGAATTTAAAAAAGATCTTCTGAAGACCTGCTCTTGTCTTACATCTGGAAGATAACAGAGTTTGTCGTGAACTTAAATCTCAGAATTCCTAGTATTAAAGAATCTATCCTTTCTATAGCAAAACAACAGAAGATACACCTCCAGATCATGAAAATTCCAGGAATAATTAAAGTAACTTGTAATATAGAAAATAAAGTAATAAAACAAAACATCAACCTACAGTTTCCAGAGAAATTTACACTTAAAAAGGAGACCAGCAGCAAGGAACTAACCTACCCAGCTCTGTCCTGAGAAATGCTCCCCAGGAATCCTGCTCTCAATTCCATGCCAACTAAATCCCTGTCTTGGATGAGGATACTGTGATAAAAGGTGTACCTGTCCCACAGAAGGCCAGGCAACATCCATACAAGTCCATCTCATAGCCTTCCATCACAGCAAGGCAAAATGTCTAATTCCTCTTCCCTTTAGCACCAAAATGAAAAAGCATTTTCAATTATCCTTTATTAACACAAGACAAAATGTCAAAGATAAGAACCTCTCACATGGTGGCATGTCTAATATATATCCTGTCAAATTTAGTATTAAATATAAGACTAATCAGGTTCTTGGTTCACCTAACAAGCAAGAATGTTGAGATACATATTCTGAGACCATGGCTTTCCTGAGCAGTGTCAATTCACAGAACCATTTTTTTCCTCAACCTAAACATTAATCAACAGGAGAATGACACTTTCTTCTTTCTTTTAAAAACCTCTGTCTAAGAAAAGATAATGTATAGGTTCTGTAAGGCACAATTTAACTATTGGTTAACTTTCCTCACAGTGATTACCCTTGATAATTCACAGAAAACAATCTGAGTAGCACCAAATTCCTTCCACATAGTTTCGCTGGCTCAAGCTATCTTAAAATCTAGCAGGTTTGGCTGGAGGAAGAAAGACACACAGACAGCATCTGTGTTCATACTCTGCTTCTGCAGCGCTTGACAGCTCAAGACATTTGCTTTTCTAGCACCTTCAATGGAAAAATAACAGGAGGTGAATCCTGCTGATGGTGGTTCAGGAGCAACCCCTAACAAAGCTCAGGATGTTTTCATAAGCTCTGTGTGTCAAAGCCACTTAAAATGTGGTGAAGATCATCTGTAGACAATGTTCAAACTACTTCAGTTTTTTGAGAGTAGTGGCCATCCTAATCAGAAAGGTTAGGCACGCAGTACAATTTTTAGCTTTTATCAACAAAAGTTATTTGCAATCACAGGTTTCACTCTGGGGCTACATAGAACAGAAAAGCAATCAATTGTTCTGTCTGCTCCAACAGGAGTCAGAAAAGTCACTTCTGATGACAGGCCACATTTCCACTTTGTGTCCAAATTCTCAGAATAACCAAAGGCTGGGAAACCTAACAGAGTGAAGAGTTCTTCAAAGGGGTTCTGGCAAAGGAAGGAGTTGGTGAACACCAGTCAATTGCCACTTGCTACAGAGATTCCACTGGAGTGTGATTGAAACCAGAGCAAAGGGAGGAGCTGCAGAGCTCCCCAGGAACAGCTGGTACCCAAGCTCTCCCTGGTCCATGATGCCCAAAGCAGATGCCTAAATGAAAGGGCCACCAGCAAGCACTCAGCAGGAGCTTACAGGGCAATGGTCCCCATTAGAGAGGGTAAGGAGGTGCATTGAGAGTCTGACTGCCATGGATGCCAGCCTCTACCACCACCATCTCAGTCTTCTCTTCTGAAAAAGTCTTGATCTCAGCAATGCCAAAAGTTCAAACCCAGGGGGAAATGTGGCTTCTGAGATAATGCAGAAGTCTGAAGCACTAACCAACAGATTAATCAGGACAGACAACTGAGAAGTTCTGTTTCTCAAGGGTAGTTCTCTGCTCTCAGTTACTTCAGCCCTCAGCTCAGATCACTCTCTGTCTCGCCCCAGGTAGAGAGACACAGCGAAGCCCTCTCTCCCTCCAGGGCTGCCATGCAGTGAGCTTAAGTTCCACAAATATGAAAACACAAAATCGTGAATCATCATCATAAAACCTACAAGTATCACAACCACTACATTGATAAGAAAATATCTGGTAGCTGAATCACCATGCTGAGACCACACTAACCAGGATGATCCAAAGGTCAAGAAAATAACCCAGATGTTGTTTCCAAGTTTTCACAAAAACTGCTATCATATAAGACCCTAAGGATAAGAAATTCTGAGTGCCTTTACTTCTCCACTTAGAGTCCTATGTTATTCTTCCATATTATTCTTCCAGGGTATTTCTCTCTTCGGAGTTAAATTATGTTGTCTATCATAAAAAACAAACACTATGTAATATAGATAACATTGAAGAACAAAACCTTCATACAACGTACTACTCAAGTATCAACAAGTACTCGAAACAACAGGAATGTCTGTCTACCAGTAAGAAGTAAATTGACACAACCGTGCTGAAAAATGTCAGCCTGGCCTATTGAAAACAAAGTATATAGAGTTTTTTTATGATATCAAGACAAAGTCTCCTCTCTTGTGTGTCTACATGGTAGAAACACTGTAGTTCCTGGGCTTTATGGGGTAAAGGAAGGTGGTACCCACCTCCCAACACAGAGACGAGATACAGATGCCTACTCTGAAAAAATGAAACACTCTCTAGTCATAGAAACTGTGTATACTCTAAAGAACAACAATGAATCCCTGACATATCAACATGGGTGAAATCAGAAATATGATGCTGATATTAAGCAAATCACTGAAAATTTCAGGGAAAATAGCATTTTTATAAAGTTGAAAAAGGCATTGTTTATATTTCTGTAACCTTACAGAAAAACAAAGGAGTCATTGAAATAGCATTCAATTTCTTACTAGAATGGATGAAAATGAAATCCAGGCTTCCCTCATTGGTGATGTTCTACTTCTTAGGCTGGGTGGTCTTCCTTATTCTACTTACATACTCAATGAAAATTCAGATCCCATCATCCTTTATTATCAGCTGTAGCTTTTGGTTGTCATTTGCCAGGAAAGTTTACTTATGTAAAGTCAACAAGCATGACAGCAAACGAGACCTCCCTGTACTAATATGAGAACCGCTAAAAGTCCCTTGAACACATTTAAATTAGTAGTCATATTGTCTTAAGAAACTCTGAGCAGTGCAGAGGCCTCTGTGATGGACTAAGAGTCCCTTCTTTCCAAATGGAGCAAGGCACAGGTTCCTGAGGATGGACACTTAGCAACTTGCAACTCCACAGTGCAGGCAGCTATAAGCTCCCTCCGGGTTTTCTCTTTCCTTGAGATGCTCTCATTTCACTTACCTTCTATCAGTCATCACTGACTTCAGGACTCACTCAGAGCACCCACCCCTCTTGGCTTGTTATCAGATCACTTACTAGCTCCAGGAAGGTGGCAGGGCTGGTGAGGAAGTCTCATGGAGGGAAAATCAGAACAGAGCTAAATAAAGTACAAGCCCAGAAATGCCTTTTCTCCAAGTCCCTGTTACAAAATCAAATAAAAATAATTATCAATGGTCATATCATACAATGACTTAAATTGCCACAAATACAAGTAGTCATCACCATTTAGTCATTCTTACCTTTACAAAGAGTATGTGATGAACAGGGGCTATGCTACTTCCAATTTAAAAAAAGAAAAAAAAAGAAAAGACTCTGAAGTACTGACTGATTCATTACAGGGAATCTGCTCTCAACTCCAAGCTGTAAATAAGGAAATCAACTAATAAAACAAAGAGTGAGGAAATGAGCTCTGATGTCAAGACTAGGAGGGGCCTCGTTCTATTACCAATTGACCAGGTAACTGTGTAAGTCCTTAATTTTTCCAGCTGTAAAATGGGAGCAAAACTGACACCTCATAAGGTTGTATCAGTAACTACTGAATCCAAGAATGCTTAAGAAGTCCTTGAAGCACAACAAATGCTCACTTTCGTTCTCTGAGACAACACCACGAAGATCTAAAGCAGACTGTTCCATAGATACTTTTGTATTTACTCCTCACCTACACATCTAAGCATCTAATCTTGAAAGTCGTCCCAACTGAATAATTAGGACTTATTATAACTTTGAACTATATTAATAAACTTTTTATTTCTCCTCAGAGCCAAGAGAAACATATGCAAATATATTTCAAAGTAATAAAAACACAAATGTTCAACAAAAAACTGTCTCCTTCCCTTCTGCCAATCCAGTCAGCTAGTTTGCAAAAATCTGCATTGTGCTTTCAGCTACCTCTATTTTATTAGGGGATCTGGCAGTTGCTACTTCTCTGGAACATTCTTTCTCATAACCACCTTTCTTTTCAACTTGGCAAGGGGCAGACAGGAGTGATCATCAGTGAGAAAACATCTTTTTCACTCAGACAGGTTTTGTTTAAAAAAATATTTACTTATGTATATTTTGTGTACATTGGTGTTTTGCCTGCAGGTATGACTGTGTGAGGGTGTTAGATCTCCTAGAGCAAGAGTTATAGACAGTTGTGAGCTGTCATGTGGGTGCTGGGAATTGAACCTGGGTCCTTTGGAAGAGCAGCCAGTGTTTTTTGTTTTGTTTCTTTTGTTTTTAAATGTTCATTTTATGTGCATTGGTGTAAAGGTATCATCAGATCCCTGGAACTAGAGCTACAGCCATTTGTGAACTGCCATGTGGGTGCTGGGAATTGAACCCAGGTCTTCTATAAAAGCAACCAGTGTTCTTAACCGCTAAGTCACCTCTCCAGCCTCTGAGACAGGTTCTTAATGATGGCAAATGACACTGAAACCAGCCGTATACTATGAGTCTTGTAAAGAGAAGAGACAGAGCCCCACAGTGGACAAGAAGTGGCATACAAGCCATGACACCTGTGGTTCCTCCTGAAAGGTCACACCTACCTGGAACTTAATAGGGGAACAGGTGACCAGATCAGGCAAAAGATCCAGATGGTGCTGACACAGGCATGTCTGAAAGGCACTTCCTTATTGTAGGCCTCAAGCAAACCATTTTAGCAATCCAATGGGCAAAGTGATAGAGTTAAAAAAAAAAAAATACTCATACTCATTCATGTGGCAAATCCCTCTGTGGAATGTTTTACTCCCTGCCTCATTAAAATAAGTTTGTGATGTACTAGTTCTTTGAGCTGCTTTTATGTAAGCAGGGCTTTCCTTCTAAGAAGCTCAATACATTTTCAAAAACCCTTAATGGCTGTGCAAACAACTGTACTTGCTGCTAGCCAACACACCTACTGACACCAACTCAAAATGTAAGAGAATCAAGCCTGAATTCCCAGGCCTCTCCTCTGCCAGATGCCTTTGGAGGCCACTCTCAGTTCATCCGCAAGACATCCAAAAGAAGCATCCAACCAGTGAGTAAAAACACATAATTTCTTATTTAATATTTCCAAAAACATACTGAAGTCATTACCATGGGAAAAATCTACCCTGTGTTGGACTCCTTTATGCCTATTTTCTAATTGTTTTTCATTTTGTTCATCTATGTGGTAAGGGCACTATGTATAGTTCCCAAACAGCTCATCTGGCAGTGGTTCAGCTTCCTTCTGCTTTTCCCACAAGCTCTGCATTATTGTACTCTGAGATGATACTAAAATAAAGAGCCCACCATGGTTTATGCAACATCCAATCAGAATGAAAGCTGGCAGGCATATGCCAGTGAGTTCTGCCTGAGCACCAGCTCAGGACACAGGAGGGCTGAGGTTGAATCTTTGCTACCAGTAGATAATCATTTATGATATAATTTCTCTGTGATGTCCAAGAATGTATCAGTGAACTCTTGGAAGTCTCGCCAACAGCTCAGTATTCTATACCGAAAGCATTCGTACACGGGACACATAAAAAAGACCACATTCACTAATGACAGCACTAAAGCCTGTGTTCTTATGGCCCAGGGTCCTAACATCCTCTCTCCACAGAAGCCCAACGGTGCTCAAAGCAATACAATAACTCCAACAGTATAAGTCCCTGCTCGGTAACTAAAAGTCACAGAGACAACTTCCCATCTCATGAGCCAGTAAACAAATATTAAATACTTTCTTACCCCAAAGCACCAATATTCACACCACACAAAGGAAGGACAGAAGGGGGCTCTGCTTTGAAAACACACAATTACTCCCCAGTCCACAGGCCTGACCTACTACAAGGTGCTGGGCTTTTTGCTGGTTTCGGTGTTTTGTTGTTTTGTTTTTCTTCATTTACAGAGGATCAAAAGCTGCAAGAAATCTGTGAACTAGAGCTCATAGCACCTATTAAGCATCCCTTAGCTAGAGATCTCCTTCCCACAGTGCACGGCAGTTCTTACAATTCTCAAGTGTTCATCTCATAGTTATCAAAGCAAAGGACACTTGAAGCAGGAATGACTTCAGAGAGCTGGCCTCGCAGTGCTGTGCCCAAATGCAGAGAACAAGTACCCCTGATGAGCAGAGAGGGTAAACCCCGTCTGCTAAAACAATAATTGCCTCTTCCAAAGCCCTCTGGCCACCTGCACAGGACAGATGAGCTTGAGGAGACCTTTCCTTATGCCCTTTAGCATGACCTGGTTCTAAATGGAAAGGAAACTTGAGGTTTAGAGGGGCTGGAGGCTCAAAGTGACATGAAGACCACTTTAAACTGAAAACATCTAACAATAGCAATAGAAAAGGTGTGTGTATGTGGGGGGTGCTTCTAGGACATAATTAGAGCCCCTGAGAAGTATTGCAAAGGACCTCCCCAGCTTGGGAGAAGACCAATCCTACTTAGCACCAAGAAGTACACACAACTCAGCTGCTGTCAGCATCAAAAAAGCCCCAGGATTGCCTGTGTGGCTAGGCAATCTTTTCTACTCAGGGGGCTGGGACAGGAGGATCAGAAGTTCAAAGCTAGCAAGAGCCTGTCTGAAGAAAAGAAGAGAAAATGCTGAGAGCTGGAGGTACAGCTGAACAGCATGGCATTTTTCAAATACACACAAAGCCCTTGGCTATATTTGCAGTACTAGAAAAAAAGAGTACAGGAAAAAAATAAGCCTATTAGGACCTTTCATTCTACCTCACAAAATCCCTAAACTAAATGTTTTTGTTTTTTTAAAAAAAAAACTTTATTATTTATTTACTTATTTGCCTTGGTGTTTGCCTGGAACTGGAACTACAGACAGTTGTTAGCTGCCATGTGGGTGCTGGGAATCGAACCCGGGTCCTCTGGAAGAGCAGACAGTGCTCTTAACCACTGAGCCATGTCTCCAGCCCCCGTTTTTGTTTTTTTTTTTTTTTTAAAAAAAAAAAAAAAAAAAAAAAAAAAAACACCTGTAAGTGGTGGAGCTAGGAAAGTAGGAGATGACTCAGTGGTTAAGAGCACCTGTTGTTCTTACAGAGGACCCAAGTTTGGTTCCCAGGATTCAGTTGTGAACAGTTCACAATCACCTGTGACAAGCTCCAGATCTACTTCTAGCCTGAGGGCACATAGCTCGAGCACAAACACAGAGCTGTAATTAAAAATAAATCTAAAAAATTAAATAAGTAAATTAGCATGTAAGCCCTTACCTCTGGCTATTCAGCAACTCATCACTGAGCACTCCAGAGGTTATGTACAAACAGACCTGGCATTTTCTCTAGTCAATCTATTTCCCGCTAGTTTATTCAGTTCCAAACCACGCATGCTTCTGGAGACAGAGAAGAATTTCCTTCCTGGCAAGTTTCAAAACTGGAGGAATCATAAATACAATCAAAATTCAGAGACAAATGTGAGAGTGTCTAAGCAATGGGTTATGCTGATAGTAGAGCAGGGCCCGGGTCTACCCAAATCCCAGCCGGGCTCACAATGGGGCTGTGGATTGGGGGCAGCAGCTAACTCATCACCATCATCAGGGGGACGATGCCTGGGCACTATATGACCTATGCAAGAACCAGGCACAGATGAGCACCACATTCCTCTTTTGTGATTCCCTGAAGCAAATGTACAAGGTAAAACTTGTACCTTGAAACAGAAGAAGCTTGCAAATATAAAAGGCCGTGAACTAACTGGTAACTCTCTGGATAGTGGTGCAGAAGAACACTCAGAAAACTGAAGAAAAAGTGAGCCAGTACATCCTCTAGATAACACAGATCCACAAAGAAAAAGGCAACAATGAAAAGTCGAACATCCAGAGGGAAAGTCCCCATTGCCAGGACAAAGTAGTGAAAAGAAACCACTCGTTACGGTGGTTTTCTGTGCTGACATACTGACCTAATTTGGAAAATTCTTCATGCTGCCTCTCTACCATCTACTTTTCCAACATTTCTCTTGCAGAAAGTGGAATCCCTATGCCAGCACAGTCTAGCCTCATCTCCAGTGGGTCTTTTTTCATCCTGAATATTTGTACATGCTATCAAGACTTTCAAGTCCAGCCTCCTAAGGTCCCTTCAAAGCTGTCAGTCTCTTTTCCCCTCTCCTGTCACAGTGCATACTAGGGCCACTGAGGCAGGCACCCACAGGTGCCTCACACTCACTATGCATTCTCAGAGACTGCACAGGGCAAAACACTTTCCTGCTTAGACTCTCCCAGTGGATTTCTAGTGCTCTTCAAATCCTCTGCAGATCCTTAGCCTGCACCAGATTACCTGCTCACACTCACCAGGCAAGAAGTCCACCTCTGTAGGTCAATCTTAGGCCTGAAAAGCTCTTCTGTCCCCTTAGAGTAAGTGGCCTCTTTTCAGAGAAATTGTCCATGATTCACCCACAGCTTCTTCTTTTCCTTCTAGAACTGATCAAAGTGTATGGCAATGTATTTTGTGTGCTTATTCATTTTACATTCTCTTTTCCCAAGAGATTGTAATCTCCATAAAGTCAGGGGACATACTGGTTTTACTTCCTTTGATATCCACTGCACAGCACTGTGCCCAGAAGCATGAGATTTGGAATTATTTGCTAAAGGCTAATGAAAAGAAGTAATCTAATCTTCCTGCTAGCTGTGACAAGAAGACCATATGAACAGTGGTCTCAAATCATGGGGAGCAAGCCAGTAAACACCACTCCATGGCCTCTGCACTGGCTCCTGACTCCAGGTTCCTATTCTGTTCCTGATGATGAACAGTGCTATGGAAGGATACACCAAATAAACCCTTTCCTCCCCAAGTTACTTTGGTTATTGTGTTCCATCACAGAACAGTAACCCTAACAAAGACAGTCCAAATAGATTAAAAAGCCACTTGTTTGCTGTACAAGAAATGAAACAGAAAGACCAAGTATGGCTCTGCTCAGCCTCTGCTGGGAACCTCCTATTAGAAGATACAAAGTTTTTACCACTGTGCACGTGACCACAGAAGCACAGCAGTTTTGATTTGCTAGTTTCCTGCAAATCATAGCAGGCATCTTCCATCTCCCTGTCTGGCTGCGGGAAAGGAACTTGCAGATAGGTGAAGAAAACAGCAGGATGAGACAGGGAAATTCAAGCTGGCCCTTGGAGTGTCGCAGACTAGAAAGAGCCGACGAATTCATTTTGTTGTAAGTGGTTTTAATTATCGAAACTCGGAATCTTTAATACACAAATGAAAATTCTTAATGCTTAAAGAAAATACCAGCAAGTAGTAGAGCTCTTTAAAATAAGGGGTTTCCACAAATATAGGCAATTCGTCTAAGGTTTCACGGCTGCAGTTGGACAGAAACAGACCCCAGCTGTGATAATGTCACAGCCAGTCCAACCACTAGACAAGCCCTTTCAAGAAAATGCAGTATATACTGTTTGCTAGTTTTAACATTACTAGGGGGCACCCCCACAAATTCTAGTATACCAAAGATTGAGAAAAAAGTGGAGTTTGGGAAGCAAAACTTCATTAAGTGAAAAACATCTAAGGAATCAGTTAGTATTCTACCATCCTGAATTAGTGAAGAGATAAAACACAGGTACATTCCTGCCTCC
>PVIH01012810.1:0-61704 GCA_004025045.1 Sigmodon hispidus
AGGTAAGTTGCAGTCAAAAGTTTCTTTGTCTTTTCTGCCATGGTCCACATCCATTTAACCTCAAATAATCACATATTATTTACAAGCTGTTTGGCCTAAGGCTTGGGCTTACTACTTGCTATTTCTTATATTTTTAAGTTAGCCCACTATGTCTACTTATGTTTAGCCATGTTGCTTGGTAACTTTTCTGATTGCAGCAGTCTCTTATTTCTTCTTCTTTGTCAGGATGGATTCTCTGCTTTTTCTCTTTCCAGAATTCTCATTGTCTGCTTGCCGTGCATATCCGTTTTGTCATCCCAGATTCTTGCCAATAAATTATGGCTGCTGGCTCCACCCTGCTCCTTGGTCAGTGAGAGCTTAGCTTCATGACAGAAGTACTACCAGAAATCACATTTACCACCCCAAGTATAAGAGATTTTGGGATACACATCCATCAAGCAGAGCGCAGCTGCCCACTAATCCTGAATGCCATATGGCAGCAAGCCTCTTTCAAAGTTTTTGCTATTAATCGTGAGTCCAGAAGCTGTGCCCCTCCTCACCACCAGCAAACAAAGCTCACCTGAGAACATGCTGCTACCAAGAAGCAGCTCTTGACTTTGTTTTCTTTTTGTCTGTATGAACAGAAATATTGTTCTTGTACTGAGGCTTGTGTGAGGCTGTGGAATCTGCTATGTTGCAGCTCAAGCATGACACCACTCACTTGCCATGTTGCAGCATTGCTGTTTCAAGTCTTACAATTAAAAGTGCAGCTAAAAATCTGATTATTTTTGCTTCAATTTCTGAATTCTCAAACCTTTTTCAGACTTTATGAGTATGTATGTGTTCCATATTGGAATGCCATTTATAGTCAGAAGTTTCTTTGTTCTGCATGCCCAGTTCCACAGCCATTTATTTCCAAATAATTTCACAAAGGCTTATATTAATTACAAACTATTTGGCCTATGGCTTTGGTTTATTACTTGCTAACTCTTATGCTTTGTGTTTGCCAAACACTCTTATCTATGCTTACCCATGTGGATTTTTACCTTTTCTCATTTTAGCATTCTTATCTTGCTTCCTCTTCATCATGGTGGAATCTATTGGCTCTTCATCTTTACAGAATACTCTTTGTCTCATGACCCCACCTATACTTTCTGTTTGGCTAACTTCTAGTCAGTAAGTGTTTTATTATACCATTGTTTATAGTGAAAAGTATTTATACTGTACAGAAGCATACTGCCACAGTAGTAATTGAGTAACCCTCTGTTAGGAAGAAGCATTTAATTCTATCTTGACAACTTAATTAGAAAAGCATAGCTGGACTTGAATATATTGAAAGCAGGTCCTGAAAAGTCAGCCTAGGTTAATTAGCTGGTCAAATAACAAAATACACTTTTTAGGTTTCTTTGAAATATAGAAACCTTAGAAAGAGTTACTATTATGTGAAGAGAAATCATATCCCAAGTAGCCTTTAAAAAATTAATTGGTGGCTTATACTTTAGAGACTCAGTCTATAATTATCATAGTGGGACATGGTGGGTTATAGGCAGACATAGTGATGTAGAAGTTGCTAAATATTCTAAATTATTTATTCATAAGCAATAAAAATAAACTTTCTCACTGGATATGTCTTCATCATATATGAACCTTCAAAGTTTGTCTCCACAGTGACACATTTTCAATAAGACCACACATTTTCCAAGAAGGCCATACATCCTAATAGGACCAATTATATGCAAACTCTCACTAAAATCTAATGGATCTTAGCAAGCCAAAAATGAAGGAAAATCAGGACTTAGAACAGTCATATTACTCATGCTAAGGCTGGCTAGAATCACTTCATAATCAGAACCATATATATGTGTGTGTGTGTGTGTGTGTTTATATTGATATATGTATGCACATGTAAAAATAACAGAACTCAAATATGATAGTGTTTGCATTTATGTGAGCAAAGTAGGAAGGTAAGCATGTGTAAAAAATGTTATATAAATATAATTTATATTTTTAAATTCAAATATATAAATTAATTAAATGTATTATGTTCTTAGCTCATTCTTTTTCTGGCAATAGGCATGATTTATCTGAGAGGGTTTTTTTTACTCTTTTTAAAAACAGTCTTTTTTCATGAATCCCCCTGCTCACCCATTCTTCCTTCTTCCCAATCCCTCCCAGTCTAACTTTAGCCTCCTTCCATCCCATCTCTGAATCCTCTAAGCAAATAAGGAAGGAAGTCCCATGGTGGGTCAGCTCAGCATGGCAAAAATACTCCAGGCAGGCCATATTTTCTCATCCCAATATCAAGACTGGATTAGACACTCCTTGACAGGAAATGGGCTCCAGGTTGCAAGTCTATTTACAGAAACAGTCTGATTCCACTATTTGAGGCTCTACATACTGCCCATGATAATCAACAGATGACTACCCTTGGAGTACCAAGATCTTTCTCCCATGCTTCCCGAGAATCTCTTCTTGATTCAGTGTACTCCCAAGAACTTCAGTCAGTCATCTCTGTGGAATTCCTCCTCATAATCAATATCCCATTGTTCATATGGTCTTTCACCCCTGCTCTCCAGTTGGAATGGGAGCTTGGCCCAGTGCTCAGCCATGGATCTCTGCCTCCAAATCTATTCATTGTTAGGTTTAGGTTCTGTGATGATACTTCGGGTGGCTATTCATTTGATTATAGGGGAAGCCTTGTTTAGGCACTTCCTCCATTATTGGTTGGGATCCTTTTCAGGGATATCCTGTGGCTTCTTGGGGGGTCTCCCTAGCACCTAGTCTCTTTCCAGCCTTGTATTGGCTTCCTCTATCAAGATATCCATCTCTTTTTTTCTTCTTCTTTGCTCCTCTAACTCAAACATTCCCTTCTCTAATCATTTGTTCCCACCTCTCTTTGGTCACTACCTGTTATGAACTGAAATTGTGAACGAGATCTCTATTTTTCCTTTTCACATGAATCACTGGATGTCTCTATAGTTGAATTATGTGTTATATTATAAATAATTGTCCTGCTTACGGGTTTAATATAAATGATGATTGACTGAAGACAGACAGGAAGTTTGGGCAGAGTTAGCAAACTGGGAAAACTCCAGGAAAATAGGCATAGGCACCACAGGGATACACAAAGAGGAGACAGAAGAAGACACAGAGGGGAAAAAAGATGTAATGCTACTGGACCAAGCTACATGGCTGAACAAAATGGGTTGAGTTTCAATGAAGGAGTTAGTATGTCATATGACTGGTCCCTAAAAAAATCAGCAGAAAATTAACATAAATGTTTGTGTGTCTCTGTGTGACTAAAGTGATTCTGCAAGACTGCCAAACTGCTGTTCAAACGTTTGATCTAGACTGGAAAGTCTGGGAGAGAAACTTATTCCAACATGTCTCATTTAAGTTTCCTTCTGATCCCATGCATTCAGCAGTTGTGATTTACAACTTGGGTATTATTTGGTTTTTGTTTAGAATTCACTTATGAGTGAATGCATCCCATGTCTATTTTTTTGTGGTTTGTGATACCTCACTAGGAAGGATATTCTCCAAATCCATCCATTTACATGCAAATTATAGGATGCCATTATTTTTTACTGCTGAGTAGTACTACATTGTGTAGATGTACCACAGTTTGTTAATCCATTCTTCAGTTAAGAGGCATCTAAGTTGCTTCCAGGTTCTTGATATTACAAATAATGATGCTATGAACATAGTTGAGCTAATGCCTTTGAGGTATGAATGTGCATCCCTTAGGTGTATGCTCAATAGTGGTGTTGCTGGATTGTTGGGGAGATTTATTCCCAGTTTTCTGAGAAACTGCCATACTGCATTCCATAGTGGCTGTACAAGTTTACAATCTTACCACCAATGGAGGAATGTTCACCTAGCCCTGCTTCCTTCCCAGCATAGGTTATGTGTGTTTTTTATATTAGCTATTCTGACATTTGAGAGGTGGTATCTTGTGGCTGTTTTGATTTGCCTTACTCTAATGGCTATAGATGTTGAGTAATTTGTCAAGTACCTTTCAGAGAATTTCCTTTTTAGCTCTGACCCATTTTTTTAATTGGGTAATTTAGGTTTGGGGATCTAGTTTCTTGAGTTCTCTATATATTTTAGAGATCAAATGTAGGGCTGATAAAGATCTTTCACCATTCTCTCGGCTGTTGTTTTGGATTATTGACAGTGTCCTTTGCCTTACAGAAGCTTTGAGGTTTCAGTAGGTCACATATATTGATTGTTTTTCTTAGTGTCTGTGCTACTGGTTGTGGTGATGTGGTACATATTTAATAAAACCTGAAATATTTGAGAGATTAACACACAGTGAAAACTAAGGCAGACAGCTCAGGAAGTTCTTCAGCTTGAGTACAATGACAAACAGCTGGGCTTCAATGCACACACCTTTAGTCCCAGCACAAGGAAAGTAGGTTACTCCCTTAATCCCATAACTCCAGAGACAGAAAATTTTGTTTCTGTGAGTTTAAGGCTAGCTATGAAATAAAATAGTTTCTGCCTTTATTCCTCACCAGGAAGGAATACCGCTGGTGAGAAGGATATTTAAGGCTGCATAGGAAACCAGCAGAGGCAGAAGGAACCAGGGTCAAGGGTGAGTAAACTGAAAGATAGCTGGGTGAGTATTGACTGTAGTATTTCCTCTCTCTGATATTTTAGACTTTCTCTGATAATTGCCTGTGAATCTTTTTTTTTCACAATCCAAATTCATGCAGCAACTGGTGTTATATTCAGGAAGTGGCCACCTGTGCCAATATGTTGAAGGGTGTTTTCTACTTTTGTTTCTATGAAGTTAAGTGTATCCATGTTTGTATTGAGGTCTTTGAATCACTTGGTTTTCAGTTTGTGCAGGGTAATAGACCTTGGATATATCTTCATTCTTCTACATACTACCATCCTCTTACGCCAACACAAATTGTTAAAAATACTATCTTTATTCCATTGGATATTATTTTCCTTTTTGTAAAAAAATAGGTGTTCATATGTATGTGGGTTAAGGTCAATGTCTTTGATTTGATTCTGTTGATTCACAAGTATATTTTAGTGTAAGTACTAGGCTGTTTTTTCTTATAAGTAGGAACAGTATTCTAAATGTAGAAACATCTGAATATACTTAACATTAACAAGACCTACATCTTGATTATATTAACTTTGAGAACAAACAACACTTCCATTTTCTCCAGAATTTCCACCTGTGAGAATACTTAAGAATGAGGTATACATTATTATAATATCATAAACACAAATGCACAGGAGCACTCAATAAAGTTATAGCACAAAATAAAAAGACCTAACCTTAGAATAATAAGAATAGAAGGAGAAGAATACCAGCTCAAAGGCACAGATAATGTAATCAATAAAATCACAGAAGAAAACATTCCTAACATAAAGAAGGAAATGTCTATAAAGATTCAAGATTACAGAATACCAAATAGATATGAATCCCCCCAAAATTTCTGCTTACCACATAATAATCAAGCCACGAAACATGCAGAACAAAGAAAAAATTTTAAGAGCTACAAAAGAAAAAGACCAACTTACTTATAAAAGGCAGATCCATCAGAATAACACATGACTATTCAATGGAAATGATGAAAACAAGAAGGGCTGGGTCAAAAGTTATACAGATGCTAAAAGAGCATGGCTGTCAACCTAGACTACTATACCCAGCAAAATTATCAATCATTGTAGATGGAGTAAACAAGACATTTTATGACAAAGTCAGACTGAAAGAATACCTATCTACCAATCCAGTCCTCTGGATCACAAATACACCCATGAAAACATAAGCATTCAATAAACCCACAGAAGAAAAGCCAAGAGACAGAAATGCATACAAGCTACCACCCAAAATAGCAGAAAATCTTAAGCAGTGTTCATTAATATCCCTTAATATCAATGGGCTCACCACAACTATAAAAAGAAATATATTGACAAGATGGATATAAAAATAAAAGCCATTCCTCAGCTGCATAAAGAAACACACCTCAACTACAAAGACAGAGACAGGTTCAGAGTAAAGGTTTGGGAAAAGATTTTCTAATCAAATGGCCCTAAGAAACAAGCTGGGGTAGCCATCCTAATATCTAACAAAGTAGACATTAAGCTAAAAGCAATTAAAAGGGACCAAGATGGACATTACTTATTCATAGCAGGAAAAAATGGTCAAGAGGAGAATTCAATCCTGAATATTTATCCCCCTAATATAAGGTCATCTGCCTATGTAAAAGAATACACTGCTAAGGCCCAAAACCCACATCAGTTCTCACATCCTAATACTGGGAGACCTCAATACCCCACTTTCACACCTGGACAGATCAACCAGAGACTCAATAGAGAAATAAGGAGTCTGACAGAGGTTATGATGCAAATGAATTTAATGAATATTTACAGAAGCTGCCACCCAAATGCAAAGGAATATACATAATTCTCAGCACCACATGGACCTTTCTATAAAATTGACTGTATAGTTGGCCACAAAAGCAAATATGAATAGATACAAAAAAATGGAAATAATCCCTTATATCATATGGGACTACCAGGACCTAAAGTTAGAGTTCAACAACATCAAAAACCATGGAAAGTCTACCAAGTCATGGAAACTAATATCACTCAGCTGAACCATGTCTGGGTCAAGGAAGAAATTAAGAAAGAAATCAAAGTTTTCCTAGAAATTAATGAAAATGAATCACAACATACCCAACTCGTTGGTCACAATAAAAGCAGTCTCAAAAGCACTAGATTCCTATCTGAAAAACCTAGAGATATCCCACACTAGAGAACTAACAGCAAAACTGAAAGCCTTAGAACAATTAGAAGCAAATTCACCTAGAAAGAGTACACGGCAGGAAATAATCAACTTAGATATGAAATCAATACAATTGAAACAAAAAGAACAATACAGAGAGTCAATGAATCAAAGATTTGGTTCTTTGAGAAAGTCAACAAGATAGATAAGCCCTTATCCAAACTAAGCAAAAAGCAGAGAGAGAGTATCCAAATCAAGAAAATCAGAAATGAAATGGTGGGCATTAAAAACAGACCCCAAGGAAATCCAGAGAATTATGAGGTTATACTTTGAATATATATATATATATATATATATATATATATATATATATATTCCACAAGTATGGACAACCTAGAAGAAATGACCAGCTTTTTGGACAGGTACCATTTACCAAAATTAAATAAAGACCAGATTAATTACCTAAACAGACCTATAACTCTTAAAATAATCTAAGATGTCACTAAAACACTCCCAAGTAAAAAAAATCTCATGTCCAGATGGTTTCAGTGCAGAATTATACAAGACATTCAAAGAAGAATTGCTACCATTACTCCTCAAACTATTTCAGCCAGTAGAAAGTGAGGGAATATTGCCAAATTTCTTTCTTTTATGAGGCACCAAGTCCTCTAATACACAAGCCACTCAAATACACAATAAGAAGTAGAATTACAGACCAATTTCCCTCGAGAATATTGATGCTAAAATTATCAACAAAATTTTTGCAAACCATGTAATACAATATATAAAAAATATCATCCACCATGATAAAGTAGACTTCATCCCAGAAATGAAGGGTTGGTTCAACATACAAAAAAACAGTAAATGTTATCCATCATATAAACAAGTTGAAGGAAAATACCTCCATGATCATATTCTTAGATGCTGAAAAAGCCTTTGACATAATCCACACTCCTTTATGATAAAAGCCTGGAGAGATCAGGAACACAGAGATAATGTCTCAATATAATAAATGAGATTTACAAAAAGCTGAAAGCCAACATCAAACTTAATGGAGAAAAACTCAGGAACTAGACAAGGATGTCTTCTCTCCCCTTATCAATTCAATATAGTTCTCAAAGTTTTAGCTAAAGCAATAAGAAAATGAAGAAGATTAAGAAGATACAAATTGGAAAAGAAAAAGGAAATCTATCTCTATTTGTAGATGATATGATTGTATACATAAGTGACCCACAAAATTATACCAGGGAACTTCTATAGCTGAAAAACAACTTCAGGAATATAGTATGATACAAGATTAGCCCAAAGAAATCAGTTGCCCTGCTAAACATTAAAGAGAAAAAGGGCTGAAAAAAAGGTTAACATCACTCTTCATAACAGAAGTAAATAGCATTAAATACTTGGAGTAACTATAACCAAAGATGTAACATATCTATTTAAAAAATTTTTAATCACTGAAGAAAAAATTGAAGAGGAGTTCAGGAAATGGAAAGATCTGTCATATTCCTGGATAGGTAGAATCAACATAGTAAAAATGGCAATTCTAACAAAAGCAATCTATAGATTCAATGCACTGCCCATCATAACCTCAACACAATATTTTATGGAATTTGAAAGAACAATACTCAATTGCATTTGGAATAATGGGAAAGCTAGAATTGCCAAAAACAATTTTGCTCAACAGAAACCTCAGGAGGCATCACCATCCCTGACTTCATGTTATACTACTGAGCTACATTAATAATAGCAGCCTGGTACTGACATAAAAACAGACTTGTGGATCAATGAAATCAAATTGAGAATCTGGGCATTAACCCAAACTTACCTATGAACACCTGGTATTTGACAAAGAGGCCAAGAATATTCAATGGAAAAAAGGTAGTTTGTTGAAAAAATGTTGTTGGCATAGCTGGTTGGTAGTGCATAGAAAAATTCAAATAGATCCAAGTCTGCCATTCTGCACAAAACTCAAATCCAAGTGGATCGAAGACCTCAACATAAACCCAACCACTCTGAACTTGATAGAAAAGACACTGGGAAATACCCTCCACTGAATTCGCACAGACATAAATTTCCTAAATGTAACACCAGTGGCACAGACAGTAAGAACAACAATCAATATTTGGGACCTCCTGAAACTGAGAAGTTTCTGTAAAGCCAAGAAAACTGTCAATAGGACAAAAACGACAGCCTACAGAATTGGAAAAGCTTTATGCCAACCCTACAAGTCACAGAGGACTGATCTCTAAAATATATAAAGAACTCAAGAAACTTGAGCACAAAATCTTGAATAACACAATCAAAAACTGGTGTTCAGAAATAGAAAGGGAATTTTCAGCAAAAAAAAAAAATTATGAATAGCTGAAAGGCACTTGAAAATGTGTTCAACTACTTAACCATCAGAGAAATGCAATTCAAAATAACTTTGAGATACCACCTTATACCTATTGCCTAAGATAAAAGTCACAGATGACAGCCTATGCTGGAGAGGTTGTGGAACAAAGAGAACATTCCTCCATTGCTGGTGTGAGTGTAAGCTTGTTCAGCCACTTTCTAATGCAGTATGGAGGTTTCTCAGAAAACCAGTAATCAATCTCCCCAAGGATCCAGCAATACCACTTCTGGGTGTATACCCTAAAGATTCACAGTCGCACTCCAAAGGCATTAGCTCCACTATGTTCATAGCAGTGTTATTCGTAATAGCAAGAAACTGGAAACAACCTAGATGCCCTTCAACTGAAGAATGGATAAACAAACTGTTGTACATCTACACAATGGAGCACTATTCAGCAGTAAGAAAAAAATGATATTCTAAAATTTGCGGGCAAATGGATTGATTTGGATAATATCCCCCTCATCGAGGTATCACTAACCCAGAAAGATAAGCAGGGATTATTCTCATTAGTGGACTCTAAACAAAGAGGCAAAAAGCAAAGCATGTCCAAGCTGCAAACCACAACCACTGAACAGCTTGTGATCTGAAACACCTTGGACCAGAACCTTGGATCCCACTCCCTCTAGAGGAATACCTGACTTAGTCTTGATGTTGGGGTGAGGATATTGAATCTGCCAGAAGTGGATGCTGAACTAAGCCATATTGGGACTTTCTGGACTCCTGCCCTGGCCTTTGAGGAGATGGGGAGATTGGCGAAGAGAGAGTGACTGGTGAGGATGTGAGGGAGAAGGGACCTTGAATAGGGATATACTCATGTAGAAAGTGTGACTTTATTCATAATTAAAAAAAGAAATAAAAGAGTGAGGTATACATTATTATAATATCATAAACCCAAAAACACAAGAGCACTCAAGAAAGTTATAGCACAAAATGTTTTTAAGGAAGCATACTGAATTCATAAATAATAATCTCTAAAATTGCAAGTTTAAAATACCTGCTTAATTTTTTTCTCAGTCATTGGATAATTACTCAGTAAAGATATGCTCTTAGATTTTAAGTCATTTTGTCAAGATCAATGCATTAACAGATGCATATAATTATTTAATTTGTATAAAAACTGTAAATTGGATCAGTGATAAACAAAATGTACTACTTTTGCACAAGAACTGAGTCCACATACCAGTAGCAATTTTGAGAATCACACAACTGACTGTATCTCTAACTATAGAGACATTATATAGCTCACACATGTACCTGCACTCGTGTATATATAATCAACTATCTCACATATGTACATATTATTAAAGATATATTAAAATACTTTAATACTGTTTTTGTAAGTACATTTGCTATTATATGCTTTTTATTTAAAACATTTCATTAGTTTAATTTATTCAGAATATTTTATACATGTAAGTTCATAGATATCAGAATAAAGTCTCTAGGAATTGGCAACCTATTCCTAATTTATAGATTGTTGGAAAAAATACCATCAGTTTTAGCAGCAAGGTATTAAGTCTCTGAGCCATATAACAGACCATAAATGTCAAATAAGGAGATTCATTATATTGGAATAATGGCAACATGAGAGAAAATTCTTCCTATCTGCTAATTTTATATAAACAATCCTAAAATATTTAATTCTATGTGCTGTATAGATGAAAACACCATTAGCATAACTAAGTCCAGTTGATTTTATGCAAAACTATTCTAATTTTCTGTGTTTGACATTATTATGTACTATAAAATATTAATTATAAGACTCCATATTTTCTACATTGTGTGCCAACACTTATCCACACTTCCCTAAATTTTAAATTACTTTGAACATTTGACAAATGGGTCTCTGGATATTGCTTTTTGGATTCTGTATATTACATCACATATTTTGATAATTTTACAAGTAATCATTTCACTCTTTATTAATCTCATATAGGACTTGGATTAGGTTTCTGGCACCTATATAACAAAATTCAATTAATTAGATTCCATACTTTGTTCTTCAGATTTTTGCATGTTCATGGTGTCTATAAACTTATATCATAAAATATATGGACATGCATTTAGAAGAACTTCATATTATTAAAAATTCATTACTGGAACCTAATGTACATGTAGTTTCAAGAAATTAGTCATTATTTAGAATCTGTGTATAAATCTCACACTGAAGCTTGATTATCAAATCTGTTTCCTTGAGCAAAGGCCACATACCACAAACTTTCCATGTGTCAAAGACATATGTCATGACATAAAATGTTACTTAAAGAAAATCATAGACCTATAAAACATAACTTATGAAAGTGATTTATTTTACTTGTGCTGTGACCTTTTAGATGCTTTGATTATCCTAGTGTGCTTGGGAAAAGATGATCTATGTTAAGGATGTGGCAGAACAAAAGCATATAATACATAGTGTAAAGAAAAAAGTAAATAATCAGATCATGGAGCATTAGTGGTGACGACATTGTTAATTGGTATGTACTGAGCTGCATTATCAAAATATTTTGATACAAATATTCTTTACAATGGCTCCAAATACTTGGGGAAAGTTAATAATAGTTATAATGTTCAAATTTAATTGACATATTTATTAATGTTTAAAATAATATCCCTAGTATAATCATAGACCATGTGATAGAGATCTATATAGTCCTGTAGACTGCAGCTTATTGTTTTATGGCACAGCTTATTGTTTTATGGCTACACTGTGGCCTTTAATCACTATTGAATTCTGTGTCAAAACAGCCTTGTCTCTTATGCATGGGATCTTTCATGTTCTCCACAATATTATAAACTATAAATCTTGCTATTTTTTATGATTTTCTTGAAACTGGGTCTCAAAATGTAGTGTTGTTAGACTTCAACAACTTATGTATATAGTAGCCTAACTTAGATCACAGAGAGGTTCGTTTATTTCACCTTCTAAATTCTGTAATCAAAGAAGTATGCTACAAATGAGTATATTTCTTCTCTTCTTTTTGTTTTATGATTACCATTTCTTTTTGTACTTGCAAAGATATTAAGCTCTATTTTTAGAAGAATGAAGAAAATATATATCTTTTTTCAGTTTCTACTCATTTATTTTGAGCTAGGGTTTCTGTATACAACCACAGCCTTCTCACACTTTCTATGTAAGCCAAACTGGCCATTAACTAACAGGGTTTTTTTCTGCCTCTGCCTCTCACAATTTTTGGTTAGAGATATGCACCACCACACACACACACCTGTCCTCACAATAGTAATAAAATTTTGGAGTTTTACTTGATGTTAGACAGTGTTATCAACAAGATTGCTATAGAAAATCTTTTAAAAGTGATCAGCTGAAAAAATTAATTAATAAAAATAAAAACATTAAGTCAATATGTGTTTGTTCTATTGTGACATATTTTTGCTTGCTTTAAATTATAACTTTGAATGAATTCAGAACTCTTCTGCAGATAATCAGATGTTCATTTGCTTGAATTTATTTATAAGTAACATTTATAATACTTATTTACATATGTTGAACAACATCTGTATCCTTAGAATGAAGTTATGTTATTCACAGGACAAATATTTCTGTTTTATTGTTGAGTTATATTAGGCTGAGTTTTGTTGACAATTTTTATATTCTTGACAATCAAAGTGTTTACTTTCTAATTTTCTTTATTATGTTTAATTTTTTCAAATTCTTTCTTTCCATATTAATAGAAGATTTCTTTTAATGTTTGTAAGTGAGGTTTGGTTTTGTATCAAAAGTAGTTGTTGATTGTACAAATAAATTTTTGATTTATATATTATGATTATAAAATGTAAAGAGTAACACTGAAATGCTGTTTCAATTTATCTCATACTTTTTTGTCTGACACACCATGAAAAGACCAAAACCAAGAATAATAGGAAGAAAAAAAAATGCCAGGTCAAAGACACAGAAAATGAAAGCTAGGCATCCTGGTCAGATGTTTCACAGACATTAAGAGACCAAGGTGCCAGCCAAGACTATTACACCCAACAAAACTTTCAATCAACATACATGGAATTAACAAGGCAATTCTTAGCAGAACCAAATATGTATGTATGTGTGTATATATATATATTCTTAAATCGTGCACTACAGAAATCACTAGAAAAAAGACTCCTATCTACGAAAGCTAGATATATCTATGAAGCCACAACCAATAGATAATCATCCCACTTAAAAAAACCCAAAGAAGAGAATCACACATATACATACACACTTCAAAATAACAGAAATTAAGTTACCAGTTACTAATATCCCTTAATATCAATGAATTTAATTTCCCTATTTTTATAGGCTAACATAGTGTAAGCAAACATAGAATCTATCTTTCTGCCAAATGCAAGAGACACATCTCAACTTCAAAGACAAACACTGTCTCAGAGTTAGAGGTTGGAAAAAAACTTTTCAATAAATTAGAATTAAGACATTAACTGGTGTTGCTATTTAGATATCTGACTAAAAAGCTTCAAACTAAAATTAATCAAGAGATCAGGATGTGCATTACATATTCATCTCAGGAGAAATTCACTAAAGTAAACTCTCAGTCCTAAACTTTAATGTCCACAATACAAGGGCACCCATATATATAAAAGAAAAATTACCTCACATCAAACTGCCCACATTAAATGTGTGATATTTTAATACTCCACACTCTCACTACTAGATCAATATAGCAGAAAAACATCTAAAAAGGAAAGAAAGAATCTAACAATGTTATGACTGAAATGGACTTAATAAATTGATATATAAAAAACTTTCCACCCAATCACAAAAGAGTATTTGTTCTTCATAGGATGCTATGAAGCATTTCTGATATTGATAACTTACTTGGTCATAAAGGAAATATTAATAGATAGAAAATAATGTAAATGACTGCTTGTATTATATTAGACTACTATGTACTAAAATTAGAGTTCAGCAATAACACAAAATGCATAAAGCCTAGAAAATCATGAAAACTGAATATCTCTCAATTGACCCACATCTGGGTAAAGAAAAAAGCAAAGAAACACTTTAAAAACTTCTTAGAATTCAATAAAAATCAATTGACAACATTTGAAAACATACAGCAATTCAGATTGTCTTGTTATTGTCTTGTTATTTTATATAAAGTTGAGTATTTTTCTTTCAAGCTCAAAAAATTTGTTTTATTTTTATAAGGATCGCATTAAATCTGTAGATTGCTTTTGGTAAGATTATAATTTTTTACTATGCTGGTTCTACTTATCAATAAGCATGGGAGATGTTTTCACTTTTTCATATTTTCCTCAATTTTTTCAATGACTTGAAATTTTTGTCATACATGTCTGCCACTTCTTTGTTTGCAGTTATGCCAAGATACCTAATGCTATATGCAGCTATTATAAAGGGTGATGTTATTTTAATGGTATTTTACGGCTTTTAATCATTTGTATATAGTGAGAATATTGCTTTATTTAGTTAATTGTGTACCTTGCTATAATGCTGAATGGGGTTTATCAGCTCTAAGTGATAGAAATTTTATGGTCACTTATACATAATATATAGCATCTGCAAATATAGTTTGTTTTATTTCTTTCCAATTTTTATCCTCTTATTCTACTTTTACTCTCATTTTGCTTTAGCTAAAATTTTGAATAGTATATTGATTAGATAAGAGAAGATAAAACAACTTTGAGATACCACCTGACACCTGTAAGATTGGCTAGATAAAAGATACAGAGGACAGCCTATGCTGGAGAGGATGCGGAGCAAAGGGAACACTCCTCCATTGTTGGTGGGAGTGTAAGCTTGTTCATCCACTTTGGAATGCAGTATGGCCGTTTCTCAGAAAATTGAGAATCAATCTCCTCAAGGACCCAGAAATACCACTTCTGGGTGTATACCCTAAAGATGCACAGTCACACTCTAAGGCATTAGCTCAACTATGTTCATAGCAGCTTTATTTGTAATAGCAAGAACCTGGAAACAACCTAGATGCCTTTCAACTGAAGATTGGATTAACAAACTATGGTACATCTACACAATGGAGTACTTATTACTCAGCAGTAAGAAAAAAATGATATCCTAAAATTTGTAGGCAAATGGATGGATTTGGAGAATATCCTCCTTAGTAAGATATCACAAATCCAGAAAGATGAGCAAGGGATATGCTCACTCTTTTGTGGAATCTAAACAAACAAACAAACAAACAAGACAAAAGCAAAGCATGCCCAAGCTGCAAACCACAACCACTGAATAGCGTGGGATCAGAAACACCCTGCACTGACTCCTCACTCCCCCTAATGGAACAACTGACTAAGTCTTGAGGTTGGGGGAGAAAACTGGATCTGCCAGGAGTGGAGGCTGAACTAAGCAAAATTGGGACAGTGGGACCTTGGGACTGCCTGCACCCTGCCCAGGAAGGGGATGGGGAGTTATGGAGAAGAGAGAATGACCTGATGTTGTGAGAGTGGGAAGGGACCTTGAATAAGGATTACAAGGATAGAAAGTGTGATTTCTTCTTTTATAATAATAAAATAAAATAAAAAAGAACAAAATATGGACACCGATCCCCTGAGATCTGTCATGTGGTTACTGGGAACTAAATGCAGATCTTCTGTAAAATAAATATTGAGGAAAAATAATTACTAATACAATAATTTAAAACTGCTAATTTTGAGAAAGAAGACTTAGTACAATATCAAGAAATCAGTTTTCAATGTAATTCAAAATTAAAGAGAGTGGAAATATATTTGACATATGATGTAGAAAATACAAGTAGTCTTATATTTAATATTTTAAAATACTATACCCTAAAATGGAAGAAGTGGAATAAAATTTATTGTATAAAAAGCATTTATCCACAACTATTCAAAAATCAGTTTCACCTACACAGACCACATTTGTCAAGTGATTATTTAGTTAGTATTTACTACATACAAATGAAAGAGAGTTTTCTTCTCATAAGGTATGTCATCCTAAAAGAAATGTGATGGAAGTCCTTAAAGAACATTTATGGTCAGTGTGATGCCTCAGCAGTTAAAACAGCTAAGACTGAAGCTTATGATCTCTGTTGATTCCCACAAACTGTGGCTAGAAGGAAGTGGTCAACTCCATGTACTCCCATATTCATCAAATTAACTAAAGAAAGTTTAATAAAATTGTTTTCAATGTAAATTAATGAATATTAAAGGGTGTTTACTACAATAAATAAAACAGAAAAGAAGAATGCAAATAGGTTCAAACTTATCACCCTGCATAAATCTTAAATTCAAGTGGATCAAAGACCTCAACATAAACCCAGCTACACTGAACTTAATAGAAAAGAAAGTTGGAAATACCCTCAAAAATTGGCACAGCTGGCGACTTTCTAAATATAACACCAGTAGTGCAGACACTAAGAACAACAATTAATATGTAGTACATCATGAAATTGAGAAGCTTCTATTAGACAAATGACACAGTCATTAAGACAACTAGAACAGCCTACATATTAGGAAAGATCTTCATCAATCCTGAATGTGACAGAGAATTGATCTCTAAAATATAGAGAGAACTCAAGAAACTAGAGCCCAAAAGATCAAGTAGTACAGATTTAAAAATTGGTCCTAAAAGGGAATTCTCAACAGAAAATTTAAAATGACTGAAAGACACATAAAGAATTGCTCAACATTCTTAGCCATCAGAAAAGCAAAAGTCAAAAACTTTCACATGCCATCTTACATGTTTCAGAATGACAAAGATAAAAACATATATGACAGACTATGCTGGAGGGGATGTTGAGCAAGGGGGAACACTCCTCAATTTCTGGAAGAAATGCACACTTGTAGAGTCACTTTGGAAATAAGTATAGGAGTTAGTCAGAAAACTGTAGTCATATACTTTGAAACAGGCTTATCAAGCCACACTCATTAGCATATTCCAACTGGCAGTGCAGGATCAAGAATGAAAGCAAAACAGTTGACTAAGACAATGGTTTAAAAAGTATTTACAGTAAGCAGGGTCACTATCCAGTTTTCATTTGTTTTGTAGTTTCTCAAAAACAATTCTTCACAACCACACATAAATGTAAAATTAAAATAATGTAGAAAATCACAGATATAGTACAAGAAATGGGTCATCATATGATATTTAAAAAGTGATTTATTATCAGAACTAACATTCAGCAAGATTACATTTTAGAGATTAAAAATTTATCTAATAGTCTTTTTGATAACAATAGGTTTGAGAGGTATTTAGTATTTTAAAGAAGGTATATGAAATCTTTTTGGATCTAATGGGATATCACAATTTCTTGCAATATTGTAAATGTAACAGTGGTTCTACAATGAGTTGGACCAGCAGGATTCAGGAAATTTTAGAATCTGGCCTATTCATTTCCAAGACACTGAGAGCACAGGATTAATTGCCCTAAACATGGAGATACATTTCACTGAGGGAGAATTTGTGAAATAATTAAAAGGGTGTATCCATTAATTGTGACTTTTTGAGTCACCCTGAACAATTACAGCACATCTCAATGTGGATGATCTAAAATAATATGCTGACATAATTTCTAAAGTCATTGATATAAACAAATTTTCTCGATAGTCCTGGGGCCAAATTTTTTCAAAATGGTATCCTACAAAGAGCCTTCATTTTCACAAATATGAGTAATGTCATGAAATTATTTGAACTTTTCTCAAATGTATTTGTCACCAAAATAATCAAATGACATCAGATGCACAGCCTCAAGTAAGAGACTGTTCAAGGCTAGAAACCACTTAGAAAAAAGGAGACATAAATACACAGGTAGCTTTAATTTTGAATACAGAAATAAAAGCAGGTGAAAATACATGGATCACAGAGTGCACTGATCTGAATAGCATTTTACAAATCAGTTTTCAGGTTTGAATAGAACAAGGATGTTCATTTTGATCTTCCTTTTCTTGTTGCTGAACATTCCACATCTTGTGCTGAGTTTTATTCATCCCAGCTGTTTTTGGAGAATGAAGCAGAATAAAGACAAAGATGAAGACTCAATGCGAGGCTGTATCTTCTCCCTTGGAACAGGGCAGAGACCTGTAGAGAATGAATATTTTAACCACATTCAGAATATACAGTAAGTTCTTTTGTATTTTCTATACTAATATCATTGTGAATGCTTTATGATGATCTGAAAATGAGTATCAGAGCAATGTTGTGAGTCCTTTTCTTCTGTTATTTCAGTCTGTATGCTAAGAAACAAACCCAGTTTTTGTTTTTTTTTTATAGATTCAATGCTATTTTTCTATTTTAATTCGTTTGGGGATAGTACTGTTATTCTCCCAGTGAAACTCCTGATTGTAATGCAGAAATCTGAGTGCAAAAAGCATTATAACTTGTAAAACAGTCACACACACACATATACAAAGTTTCTTATTTTGAGACTTTCCACAGCAAAGTGGTAAGTGATATCTTACTGAAGGTCACATGATAATATTCAAAGAGTATTATCCTAAATAAGTGCAAGTAAATGACTGTCAAGTAGAATCTTCTGCTGATCCTTTGATTAGTGTGTAGATTCTAATGTATTTGGTAGGGCAAGTAATATTTATGACATATTTTTCACCAGATAGTTTTCACTATGAGATTCAGTTACTCCTCATATATTCAGCCTGTGGTTATAGCATCCTTCTAAACCTGCATCAGATGTAAGGGAGGAGAATCATCTACTGTAAATTTTACAAGTGTTCCTGTTTCTATACTTCACATATGTACATGCAAATAAATGATCTTTAATATCACATCCAGTTCTTTACTCTCTCTTTAAGCATGATTAAGTGATAAATGATATTTTGCATTCTTTGATAAGTAATATTATCTCTAAGAGTGATGCTGGCTTACATTCTGTGTCATCTGCCTGAGTGAGAGGAATGGCATATGGTACTTGGTGACATTTCGGAAAATTTATCTACTAGTTAATCTTTGCCATGACATAATAGAATTTGTATTCTCTCTTTATGTCCAAGCTGTTTATTCTCTGACACTCAAAGTATATTCATTTCTTATGTATCTCTTTCAATAGTTTTAATAATTATAGCTGCATATTTTATCAACTTAGTTACTACACACCTTTTTATTTTGTGTATGAGAGTTGCTTTAAAAAAATGGCAATTTGATCTACTATGCCATTCTAGCAGCTCCTCATTGATGTTTCTTAATATTTAGTGTTCAGATATTAGGGTTTGAGTTCAACAAATCTGATTTCAAATTCCTGCTGAATGTTATGGAAATTTTCAAAGACGATTTTCCATGTGGCAATAAAGAATATTATAAAATTATTTTATTTCAAAATGTAGAGATAAAAACTTTCATTTATCTATTAAAGGTACCACTGTGGTGAAATTACTAAGTGAAAAAAAAAGATTTATTTAATTTTGAGTAAATAATTCAAAATGCATGAGTATATTTGTGTTTAGTGTTTATTTTTCAAATAATGTAAAAAGAGTGAGAAGACATGGGATTATTTTTCCCATGAATATAAACATAAAATGATGCAGTTTTATTCCTACTTCCTTGTTGACAATTATTAATATTTCTTACCAAAATTAATAATAAATATTTTCAAAACTCTGCACTTTACATTTTTTATTTTACAAACTTTGAATACTGGCAAATATCTCACTGCACATTCCAAATGTACCTAGTTCTCAGTAGCATGCTGTTGTAGTTTATTTGTAAGTGCAAGTAAATACTAATACTGCTCAATACAAGAAATAATATATTAATCAGATATTTCAAGTGTGATTAGATTAAATTTTTCTTTTTAAACATAAATTAGGTGAGCCATGCTGGAATATATGCCCCTAATCCCTGCATTTGAGAAATGGATCATGTGTACCCCTGTACATTTAAAGCTAGTACAGTGCAAAGGCAATTTTCATTCAAAACCATGAACTTTACTTGTTTTGTGTCCTAAGTAATTATTGCTTACATCTATCCATACAGATTCATATATTTACCAAATACCCTGTTTTTTGTCTGTTTAAAATTAATAATTTGAAATCATTATGTGCCTGTTAATAATCAATCAGAAAAAAGAACAAGATTAGGATGAACATAAGGAAATATATTCATTATATTGCCCACTAATTATTGTTTTTCTTTTTTAATTTTTTTTTTATAAAATAAAGTTCTTTTTTATGTATTCCATTGCTCTCCCTCCCTTCCTCCTCCCAATCCCTGCTATTCAGCCTTCAGGCTTTCTTTCTCCCATCTTCACCCCAAAAGCAGCAAAAGTATCATGACGAATCAGTTTAGTCTCCAATCTACCTGCCCATTAATTACACATAATTATAGGTACAGGAGGTACAGGTTTTCCCAGCAAAAAGACTGTGCTCTCACAATTCATTTTTGAACGTCTTACTTAAGGTTGTTTTAAAAAGTTACCATAAACTTTGCTCATGCATCATATTTATTTTTCATATTGCTCATTTTGCAATAATTTCATAGTTAAAACATGATCAGTTATGTTATTTAGTTAAATCTTATTAAGTAAACTTTACTTTCTGACAAATACTAAAAACATACATATGTTCAGTGCTTTCTTTGGAAGATGTGGATGGCTGCTTTTATGGGCAATGCCCTCACATAAACTTTACAAACCTCTAGATGCCTATGTCATAACCTTGCAACAGAGAACATATTTTTTCTTTTTTGACACAAAAGTGGTTTTTTTTAAATTACCTATAAACCTTTCTACGTGAACAATGTGTCCTATAACCTCTGACAAGCTAATGGAACACAAGAGGCTAAAACTGACAAGGACCACTTTCAGGAAATTTTCATTTCGGAACAAGTAAATAAGGACATTTTATTTTTAACCTGGAGCTATGCAAGCAGAAGAAAATTTTTAAAAAGTTTGTAAATGTAAGAATTATGTCACAGGAAATATCCATGTAATGAGGTCAAGAAATGGAAGACTGGAGGGCACAAGATGGCAGATTAGATGTTTCTAACTATAACCATGTTTGTTTTTGTTTCCAAAATAAGGGTGAGCACTTTGAAGGTTAGAAAGTACTGAAGTTTAGCTATGAACAGACTTGGAAAGCTCCCTAATGTTCAGAGAAAGGAACAGGCAGTCAAAGAATCAGACTCAATGATTATACTGCACCATCACCACAGAGAGTGAAACAGAGACAAATGCGTTATAGCAGGGAAGTTCTTTCTAGAATGCAACTGGCTCTGGCCACCTTTTTCAATCCTTAATAGAAGTTAGGAATAGCATCCAGTACAGAATAATTTCTCTACTGACTACAAATAATCATCAGTAGATTTCTTTCATAATAAACACGGTACCCTTTTACAGAATGTCAACTTCAAACTACCAGTTTGTTCTGGCCTTGGCATTTTCCACTGATGAAGTCAACAAGAACCCAGATCTATTACCAAATAGGTCTTTAGCCTTTGTACTACCAGGAGGAGTTTGTAATACTGTGTTGGATTTACATAATTTTATACACTATTCTGTGAAAACTCACCATTATCCCACAAATTATATCTGTAATGAAGAGACCATGTGTGCAGTGATGCTTACAGGACCTTACTTGGCAACATCTGTCATAATTGGAAAAGTCTTAGACCTCTACCTATCTCAGCAGGTGAGCTTACTTAGGGTGGGTTTGAAAAAATTCCTGTTACTGGTAGTATAATTCCCTGATGCTCAAGAGTCTGAGGTGAAGAATGGTCTCACACATATCATATTTTATAGTTCAAGAATCCATTTCAGAAATTTGATGGGACTTCACTATTACCTTATGTAAAACAGGAATAAGGGAGAAAGGATGTAATCAGTAAGGTGGGTTCTCTGGCATTTGACCTAATAGTGTTTATAAATTATTAAGAGTGTATACTACCTCATGCTGTTCCCTGTGTTCTAGGTCCTTCAGCTTACATTTGGACCCTTCTATCTTATCCTAAGTGATCATGATCAGTTTCACTATCTATACCAGATGGCTCCCAAAGATACATCACTATCTCAAGCCATGGTTTCTTTGACAATTCACTTCAACTGGAACTGGATTGGGGTGGCCATCTCAGAAAATGACCAGGGTATTCAATTTTTGTCACATTTGAGAAAAGAGACAGAAGAAAATACAGTATGCTTTGCCTTTGTAATTATGATCCCAGTCAACATGCATGAATACATGTCAAGAACTAAAGTATATTATAACCAAATTATGACATCATCCACAAATGTAGTTGTCATTTATGGTGAAACAGATAGTACTCTAGGCTTAAGTTTTAGAATGTGGAATTCTCTAGGTGTACAGAGAATATGGGTTACCACCTCACAGTGGGATGATATTACAAGTAATGGAGATGTGACAATGGACTCATTTTTGGGGACAATAGCATTTTCACATCATCATGCTGAGATTTCTGGTTTTAAATATTTTGTGCATAATTTGACCCATCTCAAATACTTAGATCAATATCTAGCAAGGCTTGAGTGGATGAAATTTAAGTGTGAAACCTTAGCATCTAAGTGGAAGATACTGAATAACTATTCATCTAATGATGCATTGGAATGGCTAATGGTACAAACAATTGATATGGCCTTTAGTGATGGAAGTTATGATATATACAATGCTGTATATGCTGTGGCTCATGCACTGCATGAGATGCTTCTTCAAGAAGAAGATAATTATTCAGTGCGCATCCCAAAAACACTGGATACCTGTTTAAAGGTATGCTTTTTCTATTGGATGCTTCTTATTGTCATCAATGAAATTGCACTTTAGAGTCACTCTGACGTGCAAATCTAGGGTATTAAAAATATTTACCAAATATAAAGATTACTAGACATATTTTTTAGAAAAAAAGTAAATCTAGAGATTGGTGTATATATATATATTTCAAAGGCAGTTTTAGTATGAACTTTTGCCTATGTATGTGTTCATATGTATGCATATTTTTATTTAAATTTATTTTTGTTTTACATACCAACTACTCTTCTTCACTTCTCCCATCTCTCCCTTGCCCCCATTTTATTCCCCATCAACTTCTCATAGGAGATAAAGCCTCCCTTATGTAGGTGTTAGAGGGTGGCATATCAAACTGGGACAAGGCCAAGTCCACCCACTTGTATTAAGAATAATTAAGTCTACCTTTCACAAGGAATTGTTTCTAAAATGCCAATTTATGTATCTGACAAAAGTCCTTTTCTTATTGCCATCAGTTCCTGAAGCAGATCATGCCACATAACTGTAAGCCATACTCAGAGTGATTAGTATTGTCCTGTGCATGGTTTCCACATCTCAGCTCAAGTCCAGAGTCTGTGATCTCCTATTCTTGGGGCAGCTGTCTCTGTGGTTTTATTTCCATCATGATCTTGACTCATTTGCCCCTATAAACCCTCCTTTCTGTCTTCAACCGAACTTCAGGTGTTCAGTCAAGTGCTAGACTATGGATCTCAATTTCTATTTCACTCATTCACTGTATATAAGTTCTATAACGACAATTAAGGTAGCCACCAATCTGAGTACAGGAAAAGGCTTGTTCAACCATTCACACTATTATTGCTAGAAGTCTTAAAGGGAGACATCCTTGTGGGTTTCTGGGGTTTCCACAGAATCATATTTTTCCCTAAGAATACAATGTCTCAATTTATCAGATATTTCTATTATTGTTCTCATTTTCTGTCCCTCCCAGAACTCAAACATTTCACACACTCATGTCTTTGTTCCCAACCCCCCCCTTTTAATTCCCCTTTCAGATCATCCTGGAGAACTTAATCTTTCTGAGGTGATTCATGCCTGTACCTCTTAGGATTGTCTCTTCATGTAACTTTTTGCATATTGTAGATTATAGCCTGCTTCTCCTTTGTTTTGCATCTACTATCCACTTATTTGTGAGTACATACTATGTTTGTGTTTCTGGGCCTGGATTACCTTACTCAGGATTATATTTACAAATTCCATGTTCTTTTTTTCAATTTTTATTTTGTCATGTTTTTTGAGGTTAGTAATACTATATTGTACATATGTGCCACATTTTCTTTATCCATTCTTAAGTTGATAGCCATCTAGGCTGTTTTCATGTTTCTGCTAATATGAATAATGCTGCTATAAACATATTTGAGCAAGTATCCTTGTAGTGTGGTTGAGCATCTTGTGACTATATGCCAAAAAGTGGTATTTGTGAGACCTGAGATATGTTGCTTCCCATTATATTTAGATGCCAGAATACTGATTTCAAGAGAGGTTGCTCAAGTTTACACTCTCACCAACAGTAGAAGAGTATTTCTGGGTTAATGCCCAGATTCTCAGTTCAATTACATTGATCCACAAGTCTGTTTTTATGCCCATACAAGGCTGTTTTTATTACTGTAGCTCTATGGTATAACTTGAAGTCGGGGATGATGGTGCCTCCTAAGGTTTTTTGTTGAGCAAAATTGTTTTGACAATCCTGGCTTTCCTGTTATTCCAAATCAAATTGAGTATTGTTATTTTAAGGTGTGTAAAAAATTATGTTGAGATTTTGGTGGGAAGAGCATTGAATCTGTATATTGCTTTTTGTAGAATTGCCATTTTTACTATATTGTCCTACCTATCCAGGAACATGGGTGATTTTTTTATTTTATTATGTCCTCTTCAATTTCTTTCTTCAGTGATTTAAAATTTTTGTCAAATAGATCTGTTACTTCTTTGGTTATAGTTACACCAATGTATTTAATGGTGTATGCATGTGCATCTATTATAAAGGGTGATGTTTCCCTTATTTCTTTTTCAGCCCTTTTATCTTTCGTGTATAAGAGGGCTACTGAACTCTTCGAGTTAATCTTTTATTCTGCTACATTGTTGAAGGTGTTTTCAGCTGCAGAAGTTCCCTTGTCAAATTTTGTGTGTCACTTATTTATACAATCACATCATCTTCAAATAGAGATAGTTCTACTTCTTCTTTTTCAATTTGTATCCACTTAATCTCCTTTTGTCCTCTTGTTGCTTTAGCTAAAACTTTGGGAACTGTATTGAATAGATAACGTGAAAAAGGACATCCTATTTTAGTTCCTGATTTTAGTGGGATTGTTTTGAGTTTTTCTCAATTAAGTTTGACATTGGCTTTTGGCTTCTTGTAAATCGCCTTTATTATGTTTTGATATTTTCTCTGTTTCTGATCTCTCCAGGACTTTTATCACAAAGGAGTGTTGGATTTTGTCAAAGATTCTTTCAGAATTTAAGTATACAAGCATGTGTTTTTTATCCTTCAGTTTGTTTATATGATGGAAGACATTTACTGTTTTTCGTATGTTGAATCACCCTACCATATCTGGGTTGAAGCCTACTTGATCATGGTGGATGATATTTTTTATATGTTGTTGTACACAATTTGCCAGAATTAGTTGAGAATTTTAGCATCAATGTTCATGAGGGAAATTAGTCTATATTTTTGCTTCTATGTTGTGTCTTTGAGTGATTCGGGTATTAGGGTAATTGTGGCCTAAAAAAAGAGTTTGGCAATATTTCTTCAATTTCTACTATGTGAAATAGTTTGAGGAGTATTGGTAATAGTTCATCCTTGAAAATGTCTGAGAGAACACTGCACTGAAACAATCTGGACCTGGGCTATTGTCACTTGAGAGGCTTTTAGTGGCAGCTTGAACTTCTTCTACTGTTATAGGTGTTTTATCTGACCTTGATTTAATTTTGTTAAATGATAACTTTCTAGAAAGCTGTCCACTCTTTTTAGGTTTTTCATTTTTGTGGAGTATAAATTTTCAAAGTATGACCTGATAATTCTCTGGATTTCATTGGAGTCTGTTGTTATGTCCCCCATTTCATATCTCTTTTTGTTGATTTGGATACTTTCTCTCTGCCTTTTGGTTAGTTTGGATAAGGGTTTATCTGTCCTGTTGAATTTCTCAAAGAACCAAGTTTTTGATTCAATGATTCTTCATATTGTTCTTTTTGTTCCAATTGTTTTAGCACTATGCATGATTATTTCCTGCAAGCCACTTCTTCTAGGTGAGTTTTCTTCAAATTGTTGTAAGGGTTTCAGCTGTGCTGATCATTCTCTACTGTGGGATTTTTCAAAATTTTCACATATGCATGTTGTGCTATGAATTTTCCTCTCAAGACTGCCTTCATTGTGTCCCATATTTGGGTACATTGTTGACTCATTTTTGATAAATTCTAGGAAGACTTTGATTTCTTTCTTAATTTCTTCCTTTACCAAGAAGTGCTTCAGTTGAGTGACGTTTAGGTTCCATGAGTTGGTAGGCTTTCTGTGATTTTAATGTTGTTGAATTCTAACTTTAGGCCATCATGGATCGATATGATGAAATGGATTATTTCTTTCTTTTTGTGTCTATTGATATTTCCTTTATGACAAATTATGTGGTCAATTTTAGAGAAAGTTCCATGTGGTGCTGAGAAATATGTATTCCTTTGCATTTGGGTGGAAGCTTCTGTAAATATTATTAAATTCATTTACACCATAACATCTGTTAGACTCCTTATTTCTGTGTTGAGTCTCTCTCTGGTTGACCTATTCAAGGGTGAAAGTAGGGCATTGAAGTCTCCCTCTACTAGTGTGTGAGTGTTGATGTGGGATTTGACATTTAGTATTGTTTCTTTTACATAGACAAGTACACTTATATTATCTGCATAAATATGCAGGATTTTAATCTCATTTGGTCAATTCCTGAAATGAATAATTCATGAATTTTAATTTTAGTTTGAAGTCTATCTCGTTAGGTATTAGGATGACAACACCATCTTGTTTGTTTGGGCCATTTGATTGGAAAAATCATTTCCCAAGCCTTTACTGTGAGTCTGTGTCTGACTTTACAATTGAGGTGTGTTTCTTGTATGCAGCAGAAGCATGGCTTCTGTTTGTGTATCCATCGTGATAGTGTGTGTCTATTTATAGGTGAATTGAGTCCATTGATATTAATAATATTAGTGACCACTAATTGATATTACCTTTTATTTTTGATGGTGGGTTGTAAGTTTTTTCTTTCTCTAGGTTTTTCTTCTGTGGTGTTACTGATTGTTCATGGTTTCGTGTGTGTATATGAGATCCTTAGTTTAGAGTTTTCCCTCTAATGGTTTCTGAAGGGCTGGATGTATACATAGGCATTGTTTAACTCTGACTTTGTCATATAATTTTTTTTGTTTATTCCATTTATGGTGACTGATAGTTTTGCTGGTAGTCTAGTTTGACAGCCTTGCTCTTTCAGTGTCTGTATAACTTCTGACCAAGTCTTTATTGTTTATATTTTTCCCATTGAATAATCAGGTGTTATTCTGATTGTTCTGCCTTTATAGGTAAGTTGGCATTTTTCTTTTGCAGTTCTTAATTTTTTTTCTTTGTTCTGTATGTTTTGTGGCTTGATTTTTACGTGGCTAGTGGATATTTTTGGGTCAAATCTATTTGGTGTTCTATAAACTTCTTTTATCTTTATTGGCATCTCCTTCTTTAAGTTGGGGAAGTTTTCTTCTTTGACTTATTGAATAAATTATCTGTGCCTTTGAGCTGGGATTCTTCTCCGTCTATTCCTATTAGTCTCAGGTTAGGTCTTTTCATGGTGTCCCAAATTTCCTCTATGTTTTATGTTATAGGTTTTTTGATTTTAGTGTTTTCTTTGACTGGTGTATCTATTTCCTCTAATCAGTCTTCTACTTCAGAAATTCTCTCTTCCATCCTTCAATTCTGTTGGTTATGTTTATGTCTGTAGTTCCAGCTCTTTACTTCAGGGTTTTCATTTCCACCTTTGCCTCATTTTGTGCCTTTTTTTATTGATTCTATTTCACTTTTTAGTTCCTGAAATGTTTCTTTCATTTTTTGGTTATCCTTTTCTTGGTTTTGTTTCCAGGATTTGTTCATCTCTTTCATTTTTTTGTTTGTTTCTTCTACTCCTTTAAGGGGGATTTTTATATTCTCTTTGAAGGCTTCTATAATCTTCATAAAGGTGTTTTTGTTGTTGTTTCCTCCTGATTCCTCTTCATTGCTCTGTTCAGGTCTTGTATTTGTAGAACCATCAGTTTGTTCTGTTGTTGTCTTGTTGATCTTTATATTATAATAGATGTTCTTGCACTGGTGTCTGCCCATGGCTTCCGTGGTTCACAAATAGTCAGCTCCTAGTCATGTATGGCTAGAGGGCTTGTGTGTCTTCTGTATGCTCTGAGCAAAGTGTCTATTCGATCTTTTATTCTGCTCTGGATAGGCGAGTGCTTTTCCAAGGCCCTCAGTCCTTGTCTGATGATGCAGTTCACCCTGGGGAGACAAGGCCCAGCCAGACAGGAGCTATTTCCATTTGCTGGGAAAGTGTGAGATCAGACCATTGGGGTCTTGTTCCTGATTTTAATTGATTGTATGTTTGTCCTTTTAGTTTGATGTTGGCTGTTGGTTTCCTCTATATTGCCTTGTTTTATTTAGGTATTTTCCTTGTATTCTTGATCTCTCCAGAACTTTTATAATGAAGGAATATTTGATTTTCTAACAAGCTTTTTTAAATCTAATAAGATATTATGTGTTTTTTTCAATTTATTTATTGACTGTTTTGATTTTCTATATTTTCAAATTTTATTTTAAATAAAGTTATATTTTTATCCATATGTCCATTTTTCAAACACTCTTCCTCCTCCGGCCTTCCAAGTCACTGTCTCATCTCACTCTCACTTGATCTCCTCCCCAGAAAGGGCTAGAGGTCCTAAGTTCCCGAAGTGACTCATTTCAGCATCCACTCCAGACAGATATGCTTTTCTCAGTACAATATCAAGACTGGGTCAAGTGTTCGTCTGGAGAAAATGGGCTCCATGATGCCAGTTCAAGGTGATTTAACCCAAGCACTTCAGTGATTGTGGTTTGCAGCTTGGACATGCTTTGTTTTTTGTTTAAAGCCCACTAATGAGTGAGTACATCCCCTGTTTATCTTTCTGAGTTTGTGATACCTCACTCAGGAGGATATTCTCCAAATCCATCCAATTGCCTACAAATTTTAGGATATAATTTTTTTCTTACTGCTAAGTACTACTCCATTGTGCAGATGTACTACAGTTTGTTAATACATTCTTCAGTTGTGGGACATCTAGGTGGTTTCTAGATTATTGTTATTACAAATAGTTCCTCTATGAACATAGTTGAGCTAATGCCCTTGGAGTGTGAATGTGCATCTTTAGGGTATATGCCCAGTAATGATATTGTGGGATCAATGGGGAGATTGACTCCCAGCTTTCTTAAAACCTGCCATACTGCATTCCAGAGTAGCTGATCAAGTTTACACCTCCACCAATACTTGAGGAGTATTACCCTTGCTCTGCAACCTATCCAGCATAGGCTATCATCTATGTCTTTTATTTTAGCCAATCTGAAATGTGTAAGGTGGTATCTCAAAGTTGTTTTAATTTGCATTTCTCAGATGGCTAAATATGTTGAGCACTTTTTCAAGAGCATTTCATCCATTTGTAATTATTCTGTTGAGAATTCCCTTTTTAGGTCTGAACCCCATTTTTTTATTGGATTATTCAAGGTATAGAGCTCTATTTTCTTGACTTCTCTATATATTTTAGAGATCAGACCTCTGACACATGTAGGATTGGTAAAAATATTTTCCAATTCTGTAGGCTGTTGTTTTGTCTAAATTGACTGTGTCTTTGGTTTTACAGAAGCTTCTCTATTACAGGAGGTCCCACTTACTGATTGTTGTTCTAACTGTCTCTGCTACTGGTGTTATATTTAGGAAGTGCTCACCTGTGTCAATGTATTGGAGGATATTTCCTTCTTTTGTTCTATCAAGTTTGATATGGCTGGTATTATGTTGAGAACTTTGATCCACTTGCATTATGCTTTGTGCATGTTGATAGCCTTCAATCTATTTCCATTTTCCTACTCGCTACCATCCAGCCATGACAATACCATTTGTTAACAATATTATCTTTTTTTCCATTGTATAGTTTGTGTCCATGTCCTCCAGAGGAACACCTGATACAATCTTGATGTTGGGGCAAGGAAAGCAAATCTGCCAGGAGTTGATGCTGTTGTAAGCTACATTGGGACCTTGGGACCCCCTGCCCTTGCTTGGGTTGAAATAAAGAGATCTGGAGAATAGAGAGAGACTGGAAATGGTCAAAGGATTAAGGGAGCTCCAACAAGGATATACTTAGTTATAACATATGACTTTATTCATAAAAAAAAGAAAATAAAGAAAAAAAGATACTGCACACAAGAAATTAATAGTTTGTGTATCTTTTCAAAGATCAGATTTTCCATACATTTTTGAGCTAATGTTGGGGTCTCCAGTTCAATTCCATTGATCCCCAAATTTGTTTCTATGCCAGTACTGGACTTTTTTTTAATACTGTAACCCTATTCTATAACTTTATGTCAGGGATGGTGATTCCTCCTGATGTCTTTTGTTGAGCAAAATTGTTTTGGCAATCCTGACTTTCCTGTTATTCTAAATGAAATTGAGTTTTGTTCTTTCAATGCTTGTAAAAAAAAGTTTTGGGAAGCACATTGAATCTATAGATTGCTTTTGGTAGAATTTGCATTTTTATTATGTTGTTCTTACCTATCCAGGAACATGGGAGATCTTTGCAATTTCTGATATACAATTCAAGTTCTTTCCTCAGTGATTTAAAAGTTTTGTCAAATATATCTTTTACTTCTTTGGTTATATTTAGTTCAAGGTATCTAATGCTATTTGCAGCTATTATAAGTTGTGGTGTTTCCCTCATTTCTTTTTCAGCCATTTTATCTTTGGTGTTTATGAAGGTTACTAATTTCTTTGAATCAATCTTGTATCTTAATACATTGCTGTAAGTGTTAATAAGCTTTAGAAGTTTCCTGGTAGAATTTTATGGATCATTTATGATCATAATCATATCATCTGTGAATAGAGAGAATTTCAATTCATCCTTTTTAATTTGGATCCCTTAATCTCCTTTCCTTGTCTTATTTCTTTGGCTAAAACTTTACAAATAATATTGAATAGATAATGGGAGAGAGGAATTTCTTGTGTAATTCCTGACTTTAGTGGGATTTCTTTGAGTTTTTCTCCATTTAGTTTGTTGTTGGCTGTCGGCTTCTTGTAAATTGCCTTTATTATATTTAGAAATTTTCCCTATATTCTTAATCTCTCCAGGACTTTTATCATAAAGGTGTGTTGGATTTTGTTAAAGGCTTCTTCAGCATATAAGGATATGATCTTGTGGGATTTTTCCTTCAGTTTGTTTATATGATGGATGGCATTTATTGTTTTTTTGTATGTTGCACCATCCCTGCATTTCTGGGATCAAGCCTACTTGATTATGGTGGATTATACTTTATATATATTGTTTTACACAGTTTGTCAAACTTTTGTTGAGAATTTTTAAATCAATATTCATGAGGAAAATTGGTCTGTAGTTCTTTATCTTTGTTTCACCATTGAGTGGCTTCAGTATGAGGGTAGTTGTGGCCTCATTAAAAGAGTTTGACAAAATTTCTTCAGTCTCTACAGTGTGAAATAATTTCAGTACTATTTTTAATAGTTCTTTGAATGTCTGGTATAATTTTTCACTGAAACCATCTGGACATGAGCTATTTTTACTTGAGAGGCTTTTAATGACAGCTTCAACTTCCTTTAGGTTTATAGGTCTGTTTAGGTATTTAATCTGATCTTGATTTAATTTTGGTAAATGGTATCTGTCCAAAAAGCTGTCCAATTCTTCTAGGTTTTGCTTTTTTTTTTTGTTGAGTATGGCCTATGGAGATTTTAAAAGTATGGCCTAATAATTCTCTGGATTTCATGGGGGTCTGTTGTTTTCCTTTTTTATTTCTTCTTTGTTGATTTGTACATTCTCTCTCTGCTTTTCAGTTAGTTTAGATAAGGGTTTATCTATCTTGTTGACCTTCTCAAAGAACCAACTCTTTGATTCATTGAATCTTTGTATTGTTCTTTTTATTTCAATTTTATTGATTTTTAGGTCTAAATATATTTATTTCCTGCTTTCTACTCCTTTTTGGTCAGTTTGCTTGTAATTGTTCTAAGACTCTCAGCTGTGCTGTTACTTCTCTTGTGTGGGATTTCTCCTGGATTTTTATATAGGCATCTAGTGCTATGAATTTTTTTCTTAAGATTACTTTCATTGTGTCTCATATGTTTGGGTATGTTGTGGATTCATTTCTGTTAAATTCTAGGAAGGCTTGATTTTTTTCTTAATTTCTTCCTTGACTACAAGTGGTTCAGCTGAGTAATGTTTAGTTTCCATAAGTTGGTTGGCTTTCTGTGATTTTTGATGTTGTTGAACTCTAACTTTATGCCATAATGATCTCAAATGATACTAGGGATTATTTCTAGTTTTTTTGTATCTATTGATATTTGCTTTATGACTAATTATGTGGCCAATTTTAGTGAAAATTCTGTGTGTTGCTAATATGTATATTTCTTTGCATTTGGGTAGAAGATTTTGAAAATATCTATTAAATACATTTACTTCTAACCTCTTTTAGACACCTTATTTCTCTGTTGAGCCTGTCTGGTTGACCTATTCAAGGGTTAAAGTAGTGTCTTCAAGTCTCCCACTATTAAAGTGTGAGAAGTGATGTGAGATTTAAGCTTTAGTATTATTTATTTTATATAGATAGGTGCCCTTATATTAGGGTCCTTAATATTCAGGATTGAAATGTCATCTTGATCAATTTTTTGAGATGTATAAGTAGTATCCATTCTCTTCTCTGTTAAGTGACTTTAGTCTGAAGTCTACTTTGTTAGATATTAGGATGGCAATACCAGCTTGTTCCTTAGTGCATTTGATTGGAAAAATTTTTCCCAACTCTTTATTCTAAGCTTGTGTCAGTCTTTGTGGTTGAGATGTGCTTCTTGTATGTAGCAGATGATAGCTTCTGTTTTGGTATCCATCATGTTAGTGTGTGTCTTTTTATAGGTGAATTGGGTCCATTAATATTAAGGAATATTAGTACCACTGATTGATATTTACTGTTATTTTTAGTGGTTGCTGATATGTACTTCCTCCTCTGGGCTTTTATTTTGTGGAATTATTAATTGTGTGTAGTTTCATGGGTATATTTGGGTTTCTTAGCTTGTAGTTTTCCCTCTATTGTTTTCTGAAGGGTTAGATGTCTAGATAAGTATTGTTTAAGTCTGACTATGTCATGAAATTTCTTGTTCATTCTATCTATGGTGATTGGTAGTTTTGCTGGTTATAGTAGTGTAGTATGGCTGCCATGTTATTTTAGTGTCTGTATAATTTCTGACAAAGACCTTCTTTCTTTCATTGTTTTCTTTGTATATTGAGTTGTTATTTAGATGGATCTGCATTGTAGCTATGTTTGCCCTTTTCTCTTGCAGCTCTTAAAATTTTTTCTTTGTTCTGTATGTTTTGTGACTTGATTATTATTTATGCAGCAGAGTTTTGGGAGGATCAAATCTATTTGGTGTCCTGTAAGCTTCTTATATCTTTATAACCATTTCCTTCTTTAAGTTCAGAAAGTTTTCTTCTATGATTTTATTGAATAAAATATCTATACCTTTCAGCTGCTATTCTTCTTCCTCTATTCCTATAATTCTCAGGTTAGGTCTTTATATGTTGTCCCAGATTTCCATAACATTTTGCATTATGGCTTTTTTGGTTTTAGTGTTTTATTAGACTGATGTTTCCTGTTCTGCTTTTGCATCTTTGACTCCTGAGATTATCTCTTCCATCTTTTGAATTCTGGTGTTGATGCTTGTATCTCTACTTCCAACTCTTTTCTGTTTCCATCTTTGACTATGTATTTGTGCCTTTTTTATTGCTTCTATTTGAATTTTTAGTTCCTAGAATATATCTTTCAATTTCTGTTTTTTTTCTTCCCAGAATTTGTTCATTTCTTCCAATTTTTTGTTTGTATTTTATTCTGATTCTTTAAGGGAATTTTTTATATCCTTTGAAGGCTTCATTAATCTTTATAAAGGTATTTTTGCTGTTGTTTCTTTCTGTTTCTTCTTCATTGTTCTCTTTAGGTCTTGTAGTTGTAGAACCACCAGAGTCTTCTGGTGTTGTTTTGTTTTTCTTTATATTGTTATATGTAATCTTGCATTGTCATCTGCCCATGGCTTCAAAGTTTCACAATTAGACAGTTCCAACTCAGTTGTGGCTAGAGGGCTCTGAACACTTTGTTTGCTTGATCTCTGACTTTGCTTTGGACATGGGTCTGAGTTTCAAAGACCTCAGTCCTTCTCTGATGACACAGTTTCCCTGAGGGTGCGCTTGTCCATGGGTGGTCCCTTTTCTATGAGTTACTGGAGGAGGTCCTTCACAGCTAAATTCTAGGGACTATCTGTTAACAAGAGTTTGAGATCAGACTCTTGGGTGTGCCCTGACCCTGGAGAGGAATTTTTTGGACATGCGGCCCAGGAGCTGGAATCTGTTAACATCTGACTCCACTCTGGACTTCAATTTGTCTGTATGATGGATGATACTCACAAATTTTTATATGCTAAACCATCTGTGGATTGCTGGTATGAAGACTTGTTGATCATGGTGGATTACTTTTAGATATGTTGTTGGATTAGTTTTGCCAGAATTTTATTGGGACTTTTTGCATCAATGTTTATGGGTGAGATTGAATTGAATTTCTCTTTCTTCGTTGCTTCTTTGAGTGGCTTGGGAATCAGCTTGATTGTAGCCTCCTAAAAAGAATTTGACAATATTCCTTTAGTTTCTGCTGTATGGAAGACTTTGTTGAATATTTGTGTTAGTTCTTTCAATGGCTGGTAGAAATCTGCACTGAAACCATTGGATTCTGGTATTTATTAAATGACAGTTTCAATTTCTTTTGGGGTTATATGCTTGTTTAGGTCTTTAATCTGATCTTGATTTGTCAAAAAAAAAACCCTATCCATTTCTTCTGGGTTTTTCATTTTTGTACAGAATAGATTTTCAAAGTATGACCTAATAATTCTGTGTATTTTAGGGGTTTCTGTTGTTAGGTCTTCCTTTTCATTTCTAGTTTTTATTAGTTTGGATAATCCCTCTCTGTTTTTTGGTTATTTAGGATAAGGATTTGTCTATCTTGTTGATTTTATCAAAGAACCAACTCTTTGATTTATTGATTCTTTGTATCATTTTCATTTCAATTGTGTTGATTTCAGCCCTAAGTTTGATTATTTCCTGCCATCTATTTCTTCTATGCTAGTTTGCTTCTAATCGTTCTAGGGCTTTCAGCTGTGTTGTTAGTTCCCTTCTGTGGGGTTTCTCTTGTTTTTTTCATATAGGCATCTAGTCCTGTGAATTTTCCTCTTAAGTCTGCTTTTATTTTGTCCCATATGTTTGGGTATGTTGTGCATTCATTTTCATTAAATTCTAGAAAGTCTGTGATTATTTTCTTAGCTTCTTTTTTGACCCAGATGTAGTTCAGTTGACAAATATTTAGTTTCCATGAGTTGGTAGGCTTCTGTCATTTTTGTTGTTATTAAACTCTAACTTTAGACCCTGGTAATCTGATATGGTGCAAAAAATTGTTCTCTTCTTTTTGTATCTATTGATGTTTGCTTTATGACCAAATATGTGGTTAATTTTAGAGAAAGTTTCATGGGATGCTAAGAAATATATGTATCCCTTTGTGTTTGAGTGGGACATCTCATATATATCCATTAAGTCCATTTGGTTCACAACTTCTGTTAGTTCTCTTATTTCTCTGTTGAGTTTTTGTCTGGTTAACCTATGTAAACATAAAAGTGGGGTATTGACGTCTCTCACTATTATTATGTGTTGTTTCCTATGAGGTTTAAGCATTAATAGTATTTATTTTACATATGTAGGTGCCCCTGTGTTGGGGGCATAAATATTCAGAATTAAAACTTTGTCTTGGTGGAATTTTCCTGAGATGAATATGTAATGTCTGTCTTGGTCTCTTTTTATTGATTTTTGTTTGAAGTCTTTTTTGTTAGATATTAGAATGGCAACAACAACTTGTTTCTCAGGACTTATGATTGGAGAGTTTTTTCCCAGCTCTTTACTTTGAGCTTGTGTCTGTCTTTGAAGTTGAGGTGTGTTTCATGTATGTAACAAAAGAATGACTTCTGTTTTTTTTGTCTATCATGCTAGGTTGTACCTTTTCATAGATAAATTAAGTCCATAGATATTAAGGAATATTAAAGATCAATGATTGGTCTTTTCTGTTATTTTTTTTGTGGTTGCTTATGTGTATTTCCTTTTCTGGAGATTTTCTTCTATGGAATAATCAAATGTTTGTGGTTTCATCAGTGTTTCTTGTTTGTTTAGGTTGAAGTTTTCCCTCTAAGGCTTTGTAGGACCAGATTTGTGGAGAGGTATTGTTTAAATCCGGTTTTGTCATGAAATATCTTGTTTACTCCATCTATGGTGATTGCTAGTTTTATTGTGTACAATAGTCTGGGTTGCCATCCTTGCTCTTTTAGTGTCTGTACAATACCTTATTGGGACCTTCTTGCTTTCATTGTTTCCATTGAATAGTCAGGTATTATTCTGATAGGTCTTTTTCCTTTGCATCTCTTAATATTTATTCTGTGTTCTGTAGGTTTAGTGGTTTAGTTTTACATGGTAAGCAGACCTTTTTGTGTATCTAGCCTATTTAGTGTTCGGTGGGCTCTGGAATCTTTATCATTATTTCCTTCTATAGGTTTGGAAAGTTTTCTTCTATGAGTCTGATACAGGAGCATCAAAATTTTATGGCTAATCTGATACGTTTAACAAGACCATGTGTCAAATTTTAAAAATGCTGCAATGTGACTCATTACTAGAGAACTTGCCTAGCATGATTGGTGCCTGAATTCTCTTTCCAGTACTAAAAATCCCAAGTCACCTGCCAGAAAGGAGATGTATTCCAGACCAACCAGTGTATGTGTTCTCCCTCTAGCTAGGTGACCTTGTCATTGTACACAGTGACCCTTTATATGTTCCAGGGTGTGTATGCATGTGTGCATATGTGTGTGTGGGGGGGGGGCTGTGTGTGTGTGTATAGACTTATTTTCATCATTGTGGGCTCATACTATGCATAAAACCCCCAAAAGCCAGCTTGTTTGTCTGTTATATTGCCATGCATTTCTAAAACCAATTCAGTTGTCAATCAATTTACTCCTCATTCATAAACTTGTTTCTACTCCTTTCCATCAACATTGTATCCACTTGATTTTAATAAATTTTGCACTTTTGTTGAAAAAAAGGTAAAATTGATATGTTTTATGACTTTAAGAAAGGCAATATATGTTATATAATGCTACATGTCTTTCAGCTGCATTCTGTTCTGAGGAAGACCCACTTTACTAATCCTGTTGGGGACAGGGTGAATATGAATCCAAAAGAAAAACTACATCATGACTATGACATTTACCACATTTGGAATTTCCTACAGGGTCTTGTACTTAAGGTGAAGATAGGATTTTTTAGTCCACATTTTCCACAAGGGCAACAGCTGCATTTATCTGAATACAAAATAGGGTGGCCCACAGGACATAAACAGGTAGGTATTACCTAATTGTATTGATTTATATTACACATCTGTAATATTGAAAAGTGTGTCTATTTGTGCTTCTTGGTAACTTCCAATGAAACACATGGTCACATTAGAAACCAGTCTCTAGCCTCCAATGTTATCTAAATTCTGTTCATGTTGTGATATGATTGTTTAAGTAAATATTTGAGAATATCAGACATTCATAAAGTGTAATTTTATCATATCTCAATCTGCTTATAGTTTTTAATTTTAGCATAAATTGATTATAGCCAATGTTTAAAATTATTTTCAATAAATTGGGCAATATTCTCTTAGTAACATTCTGATTATTACATAGTACGTTTCTTCAATATGCTGAAGCTCAGGCACAGATAATGAAATAACTAAGGATAATTGTAAGAAAATAGTCAACATGCATGCATCAATACTATTTATAATATAATTTTATCCATCATTTTAACAAAACAACCTTAACAACACTTCTTTCTACAAACTAACATAATCCTGATTCATATTGGGTATACTATTAATTATAATCTCACTTTAAAAATGTGTATATATATAGTATTAATATTTATCTGACAACACAGGCATTCCTTGTGCATAAAAATGAATTGGAAAGTGCTTATGGCCAGTGAGTTAGTTCTGGAAATCAAACTGATCAATCTTAATGAGCAGAGATTATAATTGCTATCTGAGTCATCTTTCTAGCTCTCAATTACACATTGCAAAAGAAATTATTCTTTAAAGGAAATGTTTTTTTTTCTGTAGAATACTTTCATAACTTATTTAAACCAGCAATGGTGTTTTTAGTTTCTTTCCCTTTATATTAGGAATTAGTAGTTATAAAAAGTGTCTTTGATGATATTTATAAATTTCTGGAGTCTAGCTTTGCATGAATGTGGGTCTAAAGTTGGTGGATGCAATAGAGGCAAGAGAGAAGTCTTACAGGGGATACTTATGAGTTTTAATTTATGTGATATAGTCAGAAAGAAAGCATCTCTTGGTATGGATTTTCCTTTTCTGACATATTTATCTCTCACAGGCTTTATTATACAAAACAATTTTTCATGAATTTTAATTATTAATTAAAAAGTATTCTCATGATATATATTTTTCTAAAGTCTTCCATTGTTACATAACCATACCAAAGAAAAAGGAACAAAATTACAAAACATAAAATTTCATGAGAATTAAAATTCTAACATTATAATTACAACAAATCTTTAACTCAATATCTTCTGTCTAAAACTGCTGTCATTATTCCTTGCTGTTAAAGAGAAACAAAACAAGGTGATACTATGTAATTTTGACTAAGTTAACTGATGAAATGATATTTGCTACTGATTTTTATGCTACTATAATGAATAGGACATGTAGCCTTCTTTTATTCAGTAGTCATTTAAATACCAAATACTCAACCCCTTAAAAGAACAAGCCCTTTAAATATTCTGCTAAATTTTATGAAACAAAAAGGGATATTGAAAGACTGCAAGAGAGAATCCCAGTCATAGAAAGGCTCCATCTGGATAAAAGTATATTTCACCATGTGCACTATTAAAAGAGAAGAGTATCAGTGATGTATTTCTAGCACATGGACACATAACTTCCAAAAAGGTTATGCCATGCAGCAAAGTTTTTCCACACATGAAGAGACAGAAAAATACAATAAGAACACAATTATGTGGTTTTATTAAAACTGTAAACAGCATTATGAAAGACAATTGAACAATTCATGCTGAAGAGCGAGATTATAGCCTATGTTTAAAATTATTTTCCATAAATTGGACAATATTCTCTTAGTAACATTCTGATTATTATATAGTAATTTTCTTTTTTTCTTCTTTATTTTGTATTTAACAAAAAAAAACAGTTACATGAATTTAAAATGAGGAAAAGTTAACAATAACTATAAAGAGGATAAGAATCATAAGCATGGCTTATCAATGGTGGTAATGCAAATATGATTGCTACACATATATTTACTTAGTGTTCAGCTTTCCCTCTGAAATTTTTGTTCAATCCCTGTATATCCTTATTCAAGGACCCTTCCCCCTCCAACCACATCTTGTCATTTTTCTTCTCCGCAACTCCCCATCTCCTCCCTGGGCAGGGAGCAGAGAGTCTTATGGTCCCACTGACCCAATAATGCTTGGATCAGTCTCCAATCCTGGCCAAATCCAGTTTTGTCCCCCCTCCCACAAGAGTGTGTCTGGTGTTCCTATAGTTGGAGTGGGGTTCGAAGGGTCAGTCCAGGGTGTTTTTGATCCCAGGCTGCTCAGTGGTTGTGGTTTGCCACTAGGGCATGTTTGGCTTTTTTTTCTTGTTTGTTTGTTTAGAGACCACTAGTGAGTGAGTACAACCCGTGCTTATCTCTCTGAGATTGTGATACCTCGCTGAGGAGAATATTCTCCAAATCCATCCATTTCCCTGCGAATTTGAGGATATCATTTTTTATTACTGCTGAGTAGTATTCCATTGTGTAGATGTACCACAGTTTGTTAATCCATTCTTCAGTTGAGGGATATCTAGGTTGATTCCAGGTTCTTGCTATTACAAATAATGCTGCTATGAACATAGTTGAGCTAATACCTTTGGAGTGTGAATGTGCCTCTTTAGGGTATACACCCAGAAGTGGTATTGCTGAGGCCTTGGGGAGACTGATTCTCAATTTTCTGAGAAAATTCCATATTGCATTCCAAAGTGGCTGAACAAGCATACACTCCCACCAACAATGGATGAGTGTTCGCCTTGCTCTGCATCCTCTCCAACATAGGCTGTCATCTGGGCCTTTTATCTTAGCCAATCTAACATGTGTTAGGTGTTATCTCAAAGTTGTTTTGATTTGCATTTCTCTGATGGCTAAAGATGAAGAACACTTTTTCAGGTGCCTTTTAGCCATTCGTAGTTCCTCTGCTGAGAATTCCCTTTTCAGATCTGTACCAAATTTTTTGATAGGTTTACTCAAGGTATTGGGCTCTAAAATCTTGAGCTCTTTATATACCTTAGAGATCAGTCCTCTATCACTTGTAGGGTTGGTGAAAATCTTTTCCCATTCTGTAGGCTGGCGTTTTGTTTTATTGACAGTGTCCTTGGCTTTGCAGAAGCTTCCCAGCTTCAGGAGATCCCACTTATTGATTGTTGGTCTTAGTGCCTGTGCCACTGGTGTTATATTTAGGAAGTGGTGGCCTGTGCCACTTTGAAGAAGTGTATTTTCCACTTTCTTTTCTATTAAGTTCAAAGTGGTTGTGTTTAAGTTGAGGTCTTTGATCCTCTTGGATTTGAGGTTTGTGCATGGTGACAGGCCCAGATATATTTCCATTTTTCTACACACTTCCATCCAGCTATGCCAACACCATTTGTTAAATATACTATCTATTTTCCATTGAATGTTTTGGGCCGCTTTGTCAAAGATCAGGTGTTCATTGGTTTTTGGGTTAATGTCTGGATCCTCAATTCTATTCCATTGATCCACAAGTCAGTTTTAATGCCAGTACCAGGCTGTTTTTATTACTGTAGCTCTATAGTAAAGTTTGAAGTCAAGGATGGTGATACCTCCTGAGGTTCTTTTGTTGAGTAAAATTGTTTTGGCAATCCTGGCTTTCCTGTTATTCCAAATGAAATTGAGTATTGTTCTTTCAAGGTCCAAAACATATTGTGTTGGGATTTTGATAGGCAATGCATTGAATCTGTAGATTGCCTTTGGTAGAATTGCCAGTTTTACTATGTTGATCCTACCAATCCAGGAACATGGGAGAGCTTTCCTTTTTCTGATATCCTCTTCAATTTCTTTCTTCAATGATTTAAATTTTTTGTCAAATACATCTGTTACTTCTTTGGTTATAGTTACTCCAAGGTATTGAACACTATTTGCAGCTAATATGAAGGGTAATGTTTCCCTTATTTCTTTCTCAGCTCTTCTATCTTTAGTGTAAAGAAGAGCTACTGATTTCTTTGAGTTTATCTTGTATCCTGCTACATTGCTGAAGGTGTTTATAAGCTATCAGTTCCTGGGAAGAATTTTGTGGGTCACTTATGTATACAATCATATCATCTGCAAATAGAGATAGCATCACTTCTTCTTTTCCAATTTGAATGCCCTTAATCTCTTTTCATTCCCTTACTGCTTTAGCTAAAACTTCAAGAACTATATTGAATAGATAAGGGGAGAGAGGACATCCTTGTCTAGTTCCTGACTTTAGTGGGATTGCTTTGTTTTTTTTTTTCCATTAAGTTTGATACTGGTTGTTGGCTTCTTGTAAATTTCCTTTATTATATTTAGGTATTCTCCCTGTATTCCTGATCTCTCTAGGGCTTTAATCATAAAGGAGTGTTGGATTTTGTCAAAGGCATTTTCCGCATCTAAGGATATGATCATGTGGTTTTGTTCCTTTAGTTTGTTTATATGATGGATAACATTTACAGTTTTTTCGTATGTTAAACCAGCCCTGCATTTCTGGGATGAAACCTACTTGGTCATGGTGGATGATATCTTTTATGCATTGTTGTATAAGGTTTGCCAAAATTTTGTTGAGAATTTTTGCATCAATATTCATGAGGGAAATTTGTCTGTAATTCTCCTTCTTTGTTGTGTCTTTGAGTGCATTGGGTAGTAGGGTAATTGTGGCCTCATAAAAGGAATTTGGCAATAATCCTTCAGTTTCTACTGTGTGAAATAGTTTGAGGAGTAACGGTAGTAATTCTTCTTTGAATGTCTGGTAGAATTCGGCACTGAACCCATCTGGACCAGGGCTTTTATTTTTGGGGAGGTTTTTAATGACAGCTTCAATTTCCTTAAGGGTTATAGGCCTGTTTAGGTAATTAATCTGATCTTCATTCAATTTTGGTAGATTGTACCTGTCCAGAAAGCTGTCCATTTCTTCTAGGTTTTCCATTTTTGTGGAATACAGATTTTCAAAATATGACCTGATAATTCTCTGTATTTCCTGGGGGTCTGTTTTTATGCCTCCCTTTTCATTTCTGATTTTGTTGATCTGGACACTCTCTCTGCTTTTTTGATTAGTTTGGCAAAGGGCTTTTCTATCTTGTTAACTTTCTCAAAGAACCATCTCTTAGATCAGTTGATTCTTTGTATAGTTCTTTTTGTTTTAATTGTATTGATTTTAGCTCTAAGTTTGATTATTTCCTGCCGTCTACTCCTTCTAGGTGAGTTTGCTTCTAATTGTTCTAAGGCTTTCAGCTGCGTTGTTAGGTCTCTAGTGTGGGATTTCTCAAGGTTTTTCATATAGGCATCAAGCGCTATGAATTTTCCTCTTAAGACTGCTTTTACTGTGTCCCACAAGTTTGGATATGTTAGATTCAGTTTCATTGAATTCTAGGAAGACTTTGATTTCTTTCTTAATTTCTTCCTTGACCCAGAGATGGTTCAGCTGATTGATCTTTAGTTTCCATGAGTTGGTAGGCTTTCTTTGGGTTTTGATGTTGTTGAACTCTAACTTTAGGCCCTGGTGGTCTGATATGTTACAAGGAATTATTTCCATTTTTTATATCTGCTGATATTTGCTTTATGACCAATTATGTGGTCAATTTTGGAGAAAGTTCCATGAGGAGCTGAGAAATATGTATATTCCTTTGCATTTGGGTGGAAGGATCTGTAGATATCTATGAAATCCATTTGCATCATAACCTCTTTTAGACTCCTTATTTCTCTGTTGAGAATCTCTCTGGTTGATCTATCCAGGGTTAAAAGTGGAGTATTGAAGTCTCCCACTATTAGGATACAAAGATTGATGGGGGATTCGAGCTTTAGGAGTGTTTCTTTTACATATGTATGTGCCCCTATATTAGGAGCATATATATTTAAGATTGGAATCTCCTCTTGACCAATTTTTTCTGTGATGAATACGTAGTGACCGTCTTGGTCCCTTTTAATTGCTTTTTGCTTAAAGTCTACTTTGTTAGATATTGGGATTGCAACCCCTGCTTGTTTCTTAGAACCATTTGACTGGAAAATCTTTTCCCAACCCATTATTCTAAGCCTGTGTCTGTCTTTGCAGTTGAGGTGTGTTTCTTGTAGGCAACAGAAGGATGGCTTCTGTTGTTGTATCTGTCTTGTTAGTGTGTGACGTTTTATAGGAGAGTTAAGACCATTGATATTAAGGGAAACTACTGACCATTGATTCATATTTCATGCCATTTTTGGTGGCAACTTGTATTTCCTTACTCTAGGGTATTCTTCTGTGGACTTATTGATTGCTTGTGATTTCGTGGGTATATCTGGGGTCCTTAGGTTGGAGTTTTCCCTCTAATACTCTCTGTAGTGCTTGATTGGTAGATAGTTATTCTTTCAGTCTGACTTTGTCGTGAAAAACCATGTTTACTCCATCTATGGTGATTGATAATTTTGCAGGGTATAGTATTCTAGTTTGGCAGCCTGTATTCTGTTTTAGCGTCTGTATAACTTCTGACCAAGCCCTTCTAGCTTTCATCGTTTCCATTGAATAGTCAGGTGTTATTCTGATGGGTCTGCCTTCATATATGAGTTGGCCTTTTTCTTTTGCAGCTCTTAAAACTTTTTCTTTGTTCTGTATGTTTTGTGGCTTCATTATAATGTGGCGAGCTGACTTTTTTGGGGATCATATCTATTTGGTGTTCTGTAAGCTTCTTGTATCTTTATAGGCATTTCCTTCTTCAGGTTAGGAAATTTTTCTTCTATGATTTTATTGAAAACATTATCTGTGCTTTTAAGCTGTTATTCTTCCCCTTCTTCTATTCCTATTATTCTCAAATTAGGTCTTTTCATGGTATCCCAGATTTCCTGGACATTTTGAGTTATGGCTTTTTTAGTTTTACTATTTTCTTTGACTGACATATCTATTTGAGCTACTGAGTCTTCCACTTCAGTGATTCTAACTTCCATCTCTTGAACTCTGTTTATTATGCTTGTATCTGTGGTTCCAGCTTTTTTGTTCATGTTTTCTATTTCCATCTTTGCCTCATTTTGTGCCTTTTTTATTGCTTCTATTTCAACTTTTAATTCCTGGCATGTTTCTTTCATAGATTTGTTCATCTCTTCCAATTTTTTGTTTGCATTTTCTTCTATTTCTTTAAGACTTTATTTCATATCTTCTTTGAGAGCTTCGATGATCATCAAAAAGGAATTTTTGGTATTGCTTCCTTCTGTTTCCTCTTCATTGCTCAGTTCAGATCTTGTATTTGTAAGATCGCCACTCTCTTCTGGAGTTACCATGTTGTTCTTTGTATCATTATGTAATTTTTTGTACTGACGTTTGCCCATGGCTTCAGTGGTTCACCATTAGATGGCTCCTGGTCCGTTGAGACACTCGGGTTTGTGTGCCTCCTGTCATCTCTCTGGTCAGGGTCTGAGTCTGTCCTTCAGAGACCCCTGCAGTTGTTGGCACACTCAGTTCGATATGGAGGTGGGTAGCCGTGCAAACTCCCTGAGCCGGAGCTGTGGGTATGGTGACCAGCATAGATTATCTGCCCCTGCTCCAGAGTGTGCTGGGACTCTGCAGACAGCACTAGGTCTGGGAGGGAAAAGGGAAGCTATGGGAGCTCAACTCTCCCTCCCAGGCTGGGATATAGGTGCTTGGGCCTGGTGACCCCTCCTCACCTCTGGGCAGGGTCTGAGTCTCTCCTTCAGAGACCCCTGCAGTTTTTGGCATGCTCAGTTTGAGGTGGTGGTGGGTAGCCGTGCAAACTCCCTCAGCCGGAGCTGTGGGTATGGTAACTGGCAGAGATTATCCACCCCTGCTTCAGAGTGCGCTGGGACTCTGCAGACAGCACTAGTTCCGGGAGCCCCCCTTTTTTGTTTCAAGGAAACAATTTTTATTCTTTATCAACTGAGCACCAAATCATCAAATCCTAAAAATAGCATTCCGGCAATACCTGAGTTTTTAAGCTCAGGTATTAAATTCTAATTAAATTTCATATTTAAAATCTCCCTAGAAATCTTCTGCACCTTAGAAGCCCTATATCAGCCCTGGGACTGTGCAGATGTCAGCTTTTTTTCTTTTTCTTTTCTTTGGTAGAGACCTCTTTTCTCCAAAATAAATTTATTAAATGAGATTTGAGTGCAGACCTTCATTCATTAGATCAGATGAGAGACTGCCTGGAGCAGTGGAGGAGAGAAGCACTGGAATACCTTTCCTGAGAGACTCCATTGAAGCAACCGGAATACAATGCTACATTTCCACAGTAAATCCCCATATCCTTCAGTCTGAAAGATTATTAGATGAAAAAAGTCTCTCCAGTGTCTGGATCTTTTAATTATCTTTTAGCATTTAACCTAATGTCTCCCTTCAGGTTTTTAAACTTAATATCAATTATAATTAATGCTACTGAAGTAAACATTCTTTTTTTTCCTTCTTCTTTATTTATTTTGTATTTATCAAGAAAAACAGTAAAATGGATTTAAAATGCTGGTAAGTTAACAATAACTATAAAGAAGATAAAAATCATAAGCATGACTTATGAAGGGTGATAATGCAAATAAGATTGCTATACATATATTTACTTTGTGTTCAGCTTTCACCTTGAATTTTTTTTCCATCCCTGTATATCCTTATTCAAGGTCCATTCCCCCTCCCGCCACATCAGGTCATTTTTTCTTTCCACAACTCCCCATGCCCTCCCTGGGCAGGCAGCAGACAGTCCTATTGTCCCACTGACTTAATAATGCTTAGTTCAGTCACCACTCCTGGCAAAATCCAGTTTTTTCCCCCTTCCCTCAAGAGTGAGTCAGGTGTTCCTATAGTGGAAGTTGGATCCAACGGGTCAGTCCAGGGTGTTTCTGATCCCAAACTGCTCAGTGGTTGTGGTTTGCAGTTGGGCATGCTTGGCTTTTTTTCTTGTTTGTTTAGAGACCACTAATGAGTGAGTACATATCCTGCTTATTTTTCTAGGTTTGTGATACATCGCTCATGAGGATATTCTCCAAATCCATCCATTTGCTGTAAATTTTAGGATATCATTTTTTTCTTACTGCTGAGTAGTATTCCATTGTGTAGATGTACCACAGTTTGTTATTCCATTCTTCAGTTGAGGGACATCTAGGTTGTTTCCAGGTTCTAGCTATTACAAATAATGCTGCTATGAACATAGTTGAGCTAATACCTTTGGAGTGTGAATGTGCCTCTTTAGGGTATATACCCAGAAGTGGTATTGCTGGGACCTTGGGGAGATTGATTTCCAATATTCTGAGAAACTGCCATATTGCATTCCAAAGTGCCTGAAAAAGCTCGCACTCCCACCAACAATGGCTGTCATCTGTGCCTTTTATCTTAGCCAATCTCACAGGTGTTAGGTGGTATCACAAAGATGTTTTGACTTGCATTTCTCTGATGGCTAAAGATGATGAGCAATTTTTCAGGTGCCTTTCAGCCATTCGTAGTTCCTCTGGTGAGAATTCTCTTTTTAGATCTGTACCCCATTTTTTCATTGGGTTATTCAAGGTTTCGGGCTCTAGATTCTTGAGCTCTTTATATATCTTAGAGATCAGTCCTCTATCACTTGTAGGGTTGGTAAAATCTTATCCCGTTCTGTAAGCTGTCGTTTTGTCCTTTTGACAGCTTCTTTGGCTTTACAGAAGCTTCTTAGTTTCAGGAGATCCCACTTATTGATTGTTGGTCTTAGTGTCTGTGCCACTGGTGTTATATTTAGGAAGTGGTCACCTGTGCCAATTCGTAGAAGTATATTTCCCACTTTCTTTTCTATCAAGTTCAAAGGGGCTGGGTTTATGCTGAGGTCTTTGATCCACATAGATTTGAGTTTTGTGCAGGGTGACAGGCTTGGATCTATTTGCATTTTTCTGCACACTTCCATCCAGCTATGCCAACACCATTTGTTAAATATACTATCTTTTTTCCATTGAATGTTTTGGGCCTCTTTGTCAAAAATCAGGTGTTCATAGGTTTTTGGGTTAATGTCTGGATCCTCAATTCTATTCCATTGGTCCACAAGTCTGTTTTTATGCCAGTACCAGGCTGTTTTTATTACTATAGCTCTATAGTATAACTTGAAGTCAGGGATGGTGATACCTCCTGAGGTTCTTTTGTTGAGTAAAATTGTTTTGGCAATCCTGGCTTTCCTGTTATTCCAAATGAAATTGAATATTGTTCTTTCAAGGTCCAAAAAATATTGTGTTGGGATTTTGAAGGGCAGTGCATTGAATCTGTAGATTGCCTTTGGTAGAATTGTCATTTTTACTATGTTGATCCTACCAATCTAGGAACATGGGAGAGCTTTCTATTTTCTAATATCCTCTTCATTTCTTTATCCTGTGATTTAAATTTTTTTTCAAATAGATCTGGTACTTCTTTGGTTATAGTTACCCCAAGGTATTTAATACTCTTTCAGCTATTATGAAGGGTAATGTTTCCCTTATTTTTTTTTTCAGCTCTTCTATCTTTAGTGTATAGAAGGGCTACTGATTTCTTTGAGTTAATCTTCTATCCTGCTACATTGCTGAAGGTGTTTATCAGCTGTAGCAGATCCTTGGTAGAAATTTGTGAATCATCTATGTATACAACCATATCATCTACAAATAGAGATAGCTTCACTTCCTCTTTTATAATTTGTATCCCCTTAATCTCTTTCGGTCCCTTATATCTTTAGTTAAAACTTTGACAACTATATAGAATAGATAAGGGGAGAGAGGACATCCTTGTCTAGTTCCTGATTTTAGAGGGATTGCTTTGAGTTTTTCTGCATTAAGTTTGATACTGGCTGTTGGCTTCTTGTAAATCGCCTTAATTATATTTAGGTATTCTCCCTGTATTCCTGATCTCTCTAGGGCTTTAATCATAAAGGAGTGTTGGATTTTGTCAAAGGCTTTTTCCGTATCTAAGGATATGATCATGTGATTTTGTGACTTAGTTTGTTTATGTGATTGATAATATTTACAGTTTGTCGTATGTAAAACCAGCCCTGCATTTCTGGGATGAAGCCTACTTGGTCTTGGTGGTTGATATCTTTTATACATTGTTGTATAAGGTTTGCCTCAATTTTGTTGAGAAATTTCCCATCAGTATTCATGAGTGAAATTGGTCTGTAATTCTCCTTTGTTGTGTCTTTGAGTGGCTTGGGTGGTAGGGTAATTGTGGCCTCATAAAAGGAATTTGGCAATATTCCTTCAGTTTCTGTTATGTGAAATAGTTTGAGGAGTAACGGTAGTAATTCTTCTTTGAATGTCTGGTAGAATTCGGCATTAAAACAATCTGGACTAGGGCTTTTATTTTTGGAGATGTTTTTAATGACAGTTTCAATTTCCTTAAGGTTTATAGGCCTGTTTAGGTAATTAATCTGATTTTCATTTAATTTTGGTAGTTGGTACTGTCCAGGAAGTTGTCCATTTCTTCTAGGTTTTCCATTTTTGTGGAATAAAGATTTTCAAAATATGATCTGATAATTCTCTGTATTTCCTGGGGTCTTTTGTTATGTCCCATTTTTATTTCTGTTTTTGTTGATATTAACACTCTTTTTTTTTTTGATTAGTTTGGCTAAGGGCTTATCTATCTTGTTGACTTTCTCAAAGAACTACCTCTTGGATTTGTTGATTCTTTGTATTGTTCTTTTTGTTTCAATTGTATTGATTTTAGCTCTAAGTTTGATTATCCTGCCATCTACTCCTTATAGGTGAGTTCACTTCTAATTCTTCTAAGGCTTTCAGCTGCGCTGTTAGGTCTTTAGTGTGGGATTTCTCTAGGTTTTTCATATAGGCGTCTAGCGCTATGAATTTTCCTCTTAAGACTGCTTTCATTGTGTCCCACAAGTTTGGATATGTTGAAGATTCATTTTCATTGAATTCTAGGAAGACTTTGATTTCTTTCTTAATTTCTTCCTTGACCCAGAGATGGTTCAGCTGATTGATGTTTAGTTTCCATGTGTTGGTAGGCTTTCTTTGGGTTTTGATGTTGTTGAACTCTAACTTTAGGCCCTGGTGGTCCAATATGTTACAAGGGATTATTTCCAATTTTTTTGTATCTGTTGATAATTGCTTTATGACCAATAATGTGGTCAATTTTGGAGAAAGTTCCATGAAGAGCTGAGAAATATGTATATTCCTTTGTGTTTGGGTGGAAGCTTCTGTAGATATGTATTAAATCCATTTGCATCATAACCTCTTTTAGACTCCTTATTTCTCTGTTGAGACACGGTCTGGTTGATCTATCCAGGGTTAAAAGTGGGGTATTGAAGTCTCCCACTAATAGGGTGTAAGAATTGATGAGGGATTTGAGCCTTAGCAGTGTTTCTTTTACATACGTAGGTGCCCTTATATTAGGGGTATAAATATTCAGGAATGAAATCTCCTCTTGACCAATTTTTCCTGTGATGGATAAATAGTGACCATCTTGGTCCCTTTTAATTGCTTTTAGCTTAATGTCTACTTTGTTAGATATTAGGATTGAAAATCCCACTTGTTTTTTAGGACCAATTGAGTGGAAAATCTTGTCCCAACCCTTTATTCTAAGCCTGTGTCTGTCTTTGCGGTTGAGGTTTGTTCTTGTAGGCAACAGAAGGATGGCTTCTGTCGTTGTATCCATCTTGTTAGTGTGTGACATTTTATAAGAGAGTTGAGACCATTTATATTAAGGGAAATTAGTGACCATTGATTCATATTTCCTGCCATTTTTGGTGGTAACTTGTTTGTATTTCCTTTCTCTGGGGTATTCTTCTGTGGAGTTGTTGATTGTTTGTGATTTCATGGGTGTATCTGGGGTCCTTTGGTTGGAGTTTTTCTTCTAGTACTCTCTTAGTGCTGGATTGGTAGATAGATATTCTTTCAGTCTGACTTTGTCCTTAAATACCTTGTTAACTCCATCTATGGTCATTGATAATTTTGCAGGGTATAGTATTCTAGTTTGGCAGCCATGCTTTTTTAGCATCTGTATAACTTCTGACCAAGCCCTTCTAACTTTCATCATTTCTATTGAATAGTCAGGCGTTTTTCTGATGTGTCTGCCTTTATATGTGAGTTGGCCCTTTTCCTTTGCAGCTCTTAAAATTTTTTCTTTGTTCTGTATGTTTTGTGGCTTGACTATAATGTGGCATGCTGACTTTTTTTGGGGGGTCATATCTATTTGGTGTTTTGTAAGCTTCTTGTATCTTTATATGCATTTCCTTCTTCAGGTTAGGGAAGTTTTCTTCTATGATTTTATTGAAAACATTATCTATGCCTTTTGGCTGGTATTCTTCTCCTTCTTCTATTCCTATTATTCTCAAATTAGGTCTTTTCATGGTGTCCCAGATTTCCTGAACATTTTGAGTTATGGCTTTTTTAGTTTTACTATTTTTTTGACTGGTATATCTATTTGAGCTACTGAGTCTTCCACTTCAGAGATTCTATCTTCGATTTCTTGAACTCTGTTTGTTATGCTTGTATCAGTGGTTCCAGCTTTTTTCTTCAGATTTTCTATTTCCATCTTTGCCTCATTTTGTGCCTTTTTTATTGCTTCTATTTCAGCTTTTAGTTCCTGGCATGTTTCTTTCATAGATTTGTTCATCTCTTCCAATTTTTTGTTTGTATTTTCTTCTATTTCTTTAAGGCTATTTTCTATATCTTTATTGAGAGCTTCGATGATCATCGAAAAGGAATTTTTGGTGTTGCTTCCTTCTGTTTCCTCTTCATTGCTCAGTTCAGGTCTTGTATTTGTAAGAATGCCACTTTCTTCTGGAGTTACCTTGTTGTTCTTAGTATTATTATGTAAGTTTTTGCAGTGACATTTGCCCATAGTTTCAGTGGTTCACAAGTAGGTTGCTCCTGGTCAGTTGTGGCACTTGGCTTATGTGGCTCCTGTCACCTCTCTGGGCGGGGTCTGAGTCTGTTCTTCAGGGACCCCAGTCCTTATCTCTTCGCTCAGTTGGTGGTGGAGGTGGGAGCCGAGCAAATTCCCTCAGCAGCAGCTGGGGGTATGGTGACAGGCAGATTTTATCTCTGCCTGCTACAGAGTGTGCTGGAACTTGCTCTGCAGACAGCTCCTGGTCCCCGAAGCAGAACTGGAACCGATGGGAGCTCAACTCTCCCTCCATGGCTGGGATATAGGCGCTTGGGCCTGCCTGGTGACCCCTCCTCAACTCTGGGCGGGGTCTGAGTGTGTCCTTCAGGGACCCCATTCCTTATCTGTTGGCTCAGTTGGAGGTGGAGGTGGGTAGCTGTGCAAATTCCCTCAGCAGCAGCTGGGGGAAAGTGACAGGCAGACTTAATCTGTGCCTGCTACAGAGTGCGCTGGGACTCACTCTCAGTAATTTTCTTCAATATGCTGAAGCTCAGGCACAGATAATGAAATAACTAAGGCTAACTGTAAGAAAATAGTCAACACTATTTATAATGCTATTTATAATATAATTTTTATACATCATTTTATCAAAATAGTCTTGAAAACACTTCTTTCTACACACTAACATAATCCTGATTCATATTGGGTATACTATTCATTATAATCTCACTTTAAAAATGTATATATATATATATATAGTATTAATATTTATCTAACAACACAGGTATTCCTTGTGCATAAAAATGAATTGGAAAGTGCATATTGTCAGTGAGTTAGTTCTGGAAATCAAACTGATCAATCTTAATGAGCAGAGATTATAATTGCTATCTGAGTCATCTTTCTAGCTCTCAATTATACATTGTAAAAGAAATTATTCTTCAAAGGAAATGGGCTTTTTTTGTACAATTCTTTCAGATTTTATTTAAACTGACAATGGTGTTTTTAGTTTCTTTCCCTTTATATTAAGAATTAGTAGCTATAAAAAGTGTCTTTAATGATATTTATAAATTTCTGGAGTCTAGCTTTGCATGAATGTGGGTCTAAAGATGGTGGATGCAATAGTGACAATAGTGAAGTCTTACAGGAGATACTTATGAGTTTTATTTTATGTGATATAGTCAAAGAAAAAGCATCTCTTGGTATAGATTTTCCTTTTCTGACATATTTATCTCTCACAGGCTTTATTATACAAAACAATTTTTCATTAATTTTAATTATTAATTACAAAGTCTTCTCATTGTGTATATTTTTTCTAAAGCCTTCCATTGTTATTTAACCTTACCAAAAAAGGAACAAAATTACAAAACATAAAATTTCATGAAAATTAAAATTCTAACATTATAATTCCAAAAACCCTTTAACTCAATAACTTCTGTTTAAAACTGCTGTCATTATTCCTTGCAGTTTAAGAAAAACAAGAAAAGGTGATACTATGTAATTTTGACTAAGTTAACTGATGAAATGTTATTTGCTACTGCCTTTTATGCTATTATAATGAGTAGGACATGTAGCCATCTTGATTCAGTAGTCATTTAAATAACAAATACTCACCCCTTCAAAAGATCAAGCCCTTGAAATATTTTACTAAATTTTGTGATACAAAAAGGGGTATTGAAAGACTACAAGAAAGAATCCCAGTCATAGAAAGGCTCAATCTGGATTTTAGTATATTTTACCATGTGCACTCTTAAAAGAGAAGAGTATCAGTGATGTATTTCTAACACATGGACACATAAGTTCCAAAAGAATAATGCCATGCAGCAAAATTTTCCCACACATGAGGAGACAGAAGAATACAATAAGGAACAAAATTATGTGATTTTATTGCCACTGAAAACAGCATTATGAAAGGCAATTGAACAATCCCTTCATGCTGAAGAGAGAGATCACCACAAGTTGTCCAAGAAACACAGTGACAGACCTAAGAACAACAATCAGAAAATTAACTATTAGAAATTTATCAAATAATGAATAATTATAAGGACAATAATTGTCAAAATTTTAATAATAATTACAAATTAATGATCACATTCTTTTATGAAATCATACAGACAACAAGACTTGATTAAAAAAAATTGGTATCTTTATTTGCATAGAGTGCCTTTCTACAAAAATGCAGAAAAAGCATTGAAATAAAGTAGAATTAAGGAAAAAGTTAAAGATAATTTCTTTAATGGTTAGGATGAAATTAATTATCCACTAAACAAGTTCCAAGCAAACTCAACAACACAGGTAAATATTAGACTCCAAACCAAGATAAATTCTTTACAGGGATGCAAGCATGCTTCAGTGTAGGGAGATCAGTGATGTGTAGTACATCAAATAAGTCAACTTTACAATGTGCTGGGATTGTGTTCTGTTTCATTGTAAAGAATTGTTCCCCCCACTGGTTCAATAAAAATGCTGATTGGCCAAAGGCAGGCAAAGTTTGGGTGGGGCTACCAGACTAAGAAGACTCTGAGAACAGGCATAGCAGAGCACAGATTCCAGAGAGACACTGCAGAGATGCCAGGAGATGCAGAGAAAAAAGTTGAAATGCTGCTGAGATAATGTACCAAGCTGCATGGATGAAAAAGAATCATGGGTTGAGTTAAGATGAAAGAGTAAGCAAGTTATATACCTGGGCACTAGGTCAATTAGAATAAAAATAATATAAACAGCAGTGTGATTCTGCCAGTCTGCCCATCTGCTGATCCAGGTAGGCCACAGAGCCAGACAAGTAAGGCTGATAAAACATGATAAAACATTAAGATACAGTTACATTATTACCACAAAATGTGCAGAAAATAAACCCAAAAAATTGAGTATGGTTTCAGAATTAAAAAAAAATAACAAAAAACAAACATGTATAAAAATATAAAGAATATATCTTGACAAAATAAGTTTGTCTATAACAAAATTATTGAGAAAATTATACTACATAAAGATAAAAATTAAAAGAATTTATTAAAATTATAAATAAGGTGTGTGTGTGTGTGTGTGTGTATGTGTGTGTTTTGCATGTCTTTAATCTAAACTTATTGAAAGCAGAGGCAAATAATCACTGTCACTTTCTAGCCAGGATGTGAAACAGTAATTCCAATCAAGACAGAGCTGCATATGGATGCACTGTCTTAAATAAAAGCAAAGAAATTTTATTCTTTTTTAAAGTAGTTCTTAACAATTGGTAAAATATATAAAAAAGAAAGAAAAATTGTAGCATAATTTAGAAATATGAGAGCAACCAACACTATGGAGTAAGACTCAGTTTGCACAACATAAACAGAAAAAATAATCTTGTGTTTGCACATATTTGTAGAGAGTATGACATAATTCTTTGCATAGAAAATGCAACAAAAAATAAATGTGAACATGCAAGAAATAGTAAATAGGAATTTTCCAAAGCAGAATATAGATCAAAATCACCATATTTTTGTTATTGCAAAATATGTATGTATATACATACATATATAGAAATATTTTGATTAACATTAAACAATCTAAACATTTATGTATCCATTTATGTTTTCCCTGAATTCATCTTTGTTAAAAAATAATCATATCAGAAAATACGCCAAATTTTAGCTAAATGCAAATCAGCTCAGCACTTATTCTTCATACATTGTAGTGGCATGAGTGAGATTCAGAGTCAAATATTGGGGGAAGACTGAACTATCAGAGAGAGGAAGCACCTCAGTCAATACTCATCCTTCTGTCTTGCAAATTCCTCAGCCTCGATCCTGATAGCTTCTGCCAGTGGCTTCTGTCAGTCACTTCTCTCTCTGCCTGGTTTCCACAAACTCTTTTATACCCTAGTCCTTCTAAATTAGGATTAAAGGCATGTAGCCTTGAACTCACAGAAAGAGAAGAAGTTCTGTCTCTGGCATTATGACAGAAAGTATGTTGGTTACCACTCCTGACTTTTCCTTTGCTGGGAATTAAAAGTGTGTGATTGACTCAGCTGTTTATCTTCATGTTTAAGAATCAAGAATTGTACCACAGTTTGGTAATCCATTCTTCAGTTGAGGGACATCTAGGTTGTTTCCAGGTTCCTGCTATTACAAATAATGCTGCTATGAACATAGTTGAGCTAATACCTTTGGAGTGTGAATGTGCCTCTTTAGGGTATACACCCAGAAGTGGTATTGCTGAGTCCTTGGGGAGACTGATTCTCAATTTTCTGAGAAAATTCCATATTGCATTCCAAAGTGGCTGAACAAGCATACACTCCCACCAACAATGGAGGAGTGTTCCCCTTGCTCTGCATCCTCTCCAACATAGGCTGTCATCTGGGCCTTTTATCTTAGCCAATCTAACATGTGTTAGGTGTTATCTCAAAGTTGTTTTGATTTGCATTTCTCTGATGGCTAAAGATGAAGAGCACTTTTTCAGGTGCCTTTCAGCCATTCGTAGTTCCTCTGCTGAGAATTCCCTTTTCAGATCTGTACCAAATTTTTTGATAGGTTTACTCAAGGTATTGGGCTCTAAAATCTTGAGCTCTTTATATACCTTAGAGATCAGTCCTCTATCACTTGTAGGGTTGGTGAAAATCTTTTCCCATTCTGTAGGCTGGCGTTTTGTCTTATTGGCAGTGTCCTTGGCTTTGCAGAAGCTACCCAGCTTCAGGAGATCCCACTTATTGATTGTTGGTCTTAGTGCCTGTACCACTGGTGTTATATTTAGGAAGTGGTGGCCTGTGCCAATTTGTAGAAGTGTATTTCCCACTTTCTTTTCTATCAAGTTCAAAGTGGTTGGGTTTAAGTTGAGGTCTTTGATCCACTTGGATTTGAGTTTTGTGCAGGGTGACAGGCTCGGATCTATTTGCATTTTTCTACATACTTCCATCCAGCTATGCCAACACCATTTGTTAAATATGCTATCTTTTTCCATTGAATGTTTTTGGCCTCTTTGTCGAAGATCAGGTGTTCATAGGTTTTTGGGTTAATGTCTGGATCCTCAATTCTATTCCATGGGTCAACAAGTCTGTTTTTATGCCAGTACCAGGCTGTTTTTTTTTTACTGTAGCTCTATACTATAGCTTGAAGTCAGGGATGGTGATACCTCCTGAGGTTCTTTTGTTGAGTAAAATTGTTTTGGCAATCCTGGCTTTCCTGTTATACATCTACACAATGGAATACTACTCAGCAGTAAGAAAAAATGATATCCTAAAATTCGCAGGCAAATGGATGCATTTGAAGAATATCCTCCTGAGCGAGGTATCACAATCTCAGAGAGATAAGCAGGGGATGTACTCACTCACTAGTGGTCTCTAAACAAACAAACAAGAAAAAAAGCCAAACGTGCCCAAGCGGCAAACCACAACCACTGAACAGCCTGGGATCAGAAGCACCCTGGACTGACCCTTCGAACCCCACTCCAACTTTAGGAACACCAGACTCACTCTTGAGGAAGGGGGGACAAAACTGGATTTGGCCAGAATTGGAGACTGATCCAAGCATTATTGGTTCAGTGGGACCATAGGACTGTCTGCTCCCTGCCCAGGGAGGGGATGGGGAGTTGCAGAGAAGAAAAATGACAAGATGTATTGGAAGGGGGAAGGGACCTTGAATAAGGATATACAGGGATGGGAAAAAAATTTTCAGAGGGAAAGCTTAACACAAAGTAAATATATGTGTAGCAATCTTATTTGCTTTACCACCATTGATAAGCCATGCTTATGATTCTTATCCTCTGTATAGTTATTGTTAATTCTTCCTCATTTTAAATTTATGTAACTGTCTTTTTTGTTAAATACAAAATAAAGAAGAAGAAAAAAAAAGAATCAAGAATTGTCTGAGCTGTCTGTCTGCCTAGGATTTGACTGTTTGGTCTCTCAGGATTTACTAAATATTTAACATATATCCACATATTCCCTTTTGTGTCAAAATAATAAAGAAAGTTATAAATAACATAGGAAAAACATATACAATAGGAACAATATTTACATAAAATAATATACAATTACATAAGAAATGTACATAAGAAATTAAACTGTACATTTCTTATGTAATTGTATATTATATATATATATATATCTCCTTGTATATTATTTAATGTATAATGGTGAGTCCAAAGAATTGCATCTAATCCACTTTGTATCTTACTTGTATTACTAACTAAACTCCATATTTTGATGTCTCTTAAACACACTGTAACTTCTAAGTGAGTTTCATTTCTAAAACTGCCACTAGAAAAGTATAACTATTAATTATCTCATCTTTAAATTCCTCAGAGACCCAAGAAGGAAATAATGTTAAGTAAATAGAAACTTCTAAAAATGTCAGAAATGAAATAGCTGGCTTCCTAGATAGTCACCCATAGCTTTTCTATGTTGTTGAAGTGCCCATTTTGAGCCTAAGGACTAGCATCTCTGAGAGACTTCTCTGGGCAGCAGGATATTCCCAAAGTCCTTTCTACCTTGTCTTTTCAAGGTTCAGCAATTTTTTGTGTATTTTTCCTGCTTGTCCATTTTGAATATTAAATTCTCAATAGTCAAGGTAAGAATACTTTCTTGTGCAGTGGCTAAATTTTGTCACATGAAGGTCAGCACATATAGAGGAGTTTCCTTGATGTCCATAATCTTCTCTGAAGTGGATAGGTGTTGCCAGGAGCAGATGTTACATTCTCAAAAGAATAATAACCTATGTTTTTGAAATTTCTTAAATGTCATATTTTATGGATCCCCGAAGTGCTTGAAGAAGTCATGTCCATCTAAAATATATCTGATCTTGAAAACATACCCAATATGACTGTAAGTTTGATTGAAATGTGTAACTTCAAACTTACATTTTTTTATAACCTAATTAGCTGGTAATAATAACTTTTCTAGACTAGCAATTTGTATTACATTGTATAATACCTTGAACAAACAGGAATATATGTACAGTGACAAAATTAATTTCAACCTTACGTGAATATGCACAATTTTTGTACAATATATAAAAATCAAATACAATGTAAAATATTTATTTAGTCATTTTATAAAGTAGATTCAATAATCTATCCTTATGTTCTATTATGTCTGTATCCTTTTTTTCTTTTCTTCTTTTTTAAAACAAAAACCCTAAGTCTAATCTCTCTAGTTTAGCTTTTTTCTAACCATAAGCAATAACAATTTTTTAACCAGTTACCCTATACAGTGACAATCATTCATAACTCATTAAAAGACCAAAAACTGCCAACCTCACCTCTTGGGAATGTAGGTGCCATGTTCTTAAATTTACTTCCTGCTATATGTGGGCGGGAGCGACAGCATCTTTAGGGGATCCTGAAAAGTGTTATTGATTGTCAGGTTCTGAAATGTGTAGCTTTGTGTTGTATGTTATCCAGACTCTGCATAACAGGAAATTGCATGGCTTGTTTCAGGTCCTAGCTAGAGTAGTCTTTGAAGATGGTTCATCTCAGCTAGCCACCTTGAAAATATCCTGAGCAGTTTGTAGTCCAAATCTGATCTTTGTTTGTTGTTTGTCACCCTGGTGCTTTTGTCATTTTCTATGTGATATTTTTGTTGTGGGGCCCCATCTTCCTTTTGGATATTTTCAGTTCACAATTAGGCATTGCCATGGATCACTGAAGAAAACTGATAAAAGACTGAAACCTAACACAATATACAGAAAGCTAAGTCGTTATTCAGAATAAGATTAATGAAAATAGAACTGTTTCTTATTTTTAGTCATTCTTCTGTGCCTTATCAGGTGGCTCTTCTGATATGATAAAGAAATTTTGCCTTTTCCTTTAACAAGTATACTTGAGTTTAGAGAAGGAGAAAGCCACAGTCCAACTCCAAAGCCAGTTTTAATTTATAATTTACCTGGACTTCAACTTCTCCTGTAATTAAAGATAGAGGTTAAGAAGAAAGAATTTACCATATGCAGTATATTGGTACAAATAGATGGGATAGTGTTTTGCTTCTGAATTTTTCTGAATGGCTTCTCTTTTGTTGTGCGAGTATAGAAGTTCAAGGTCTTTTAACTTCTTGAAGATGGTTATTTCTGGTTTTCTGTAAAGTCAAAGACAAATACCTGCCCCAAACCTTTGTTTCTTTCTTACAACCTGTAAGACATAACTCTGGTGAAGTTATTGATTTATCTGCCCCTTTGTCCAATAAACCTTCAAAAAATTGCCTGTGCTGTCTGCCTAGAATTTCACTGTGTAGCTTCTGTGATATCCCAGGATTTCTTAAATATTTAACATATATATCCAAAATAAATACACTGGGTTCTGCCTATTTATCTTATTTTCCTTATACTATGTCATGGTTTTTAGTGGGCGTTTACTAGAGGTTATGTTGATTACCTGGAATTTTAAGATATATAATACAGTTTTCTAGCTTCAGATGTCAGTCTTTTTTTTTTATTCTTAAGCTTTTATTACCAATTCACATGAAATCTACAAATGCTGTGAATAGAATCCCATAATACTGATGCAATTAATAGTTTTGACAAGAGTTGGGAAGTTACAGAAAAAAAAATATTTTAATCAAAGATTTCCAATATTTTAAGAAATCAAAATTTTAATCAAAGCTATAAAATGAAAATCCATCAATAAACAACCTGTGGACATTGAAAGATGTTTTAATTACTAGTTTAGTCTTGAACAAGCACAGATAACATTATAAACTCAATTGTGGTAAATCCTGTTCAGAAGATTATAAATATGTAGACTATAAAGAAATAAGTAATCTGCATGTGTTGCCTCACATTATGGGACCCATTGTGCTAAGTGGGACAGGGAAAAACACACTAACATATGTATAATTAAAACACACTGGGAGAAAGCTGAGGTGAAAGGAATCATTAAGCATGTGGGAATATTCAGCTTGCTTTTTAAGAAAAAATAGTGAGTAAATAGTAAAAAATCCAAGGTGATCAAACAAACCACCTTTGTGATTTAAACTATCCAGGATCTGTACATGAGGGAGAAAATGTGTTTATTTCCTTTTACTCTGAGATTGTATGGCCTCAAAAGTATACAAAGCTAATAATTTTTTATGAGCTTAAACCCTGCATGTACTTCTCATGTTTGGTGGAACATAAGTACATAAAAATGTATTTGATAGTGAAAGTGTAAGGTCTAATATAAAGCTCTACAACTTCAGAATGGCTATTCAAACTCTATCAAAGTTTACTGGAATGTGAAAATATAAACTAGTTGTGTGCTTTTTATCAACTTGCAAGTTCTTTATACTAAGTTATATTCCAAAGCTTGAAAGAATAATTTACTACCAAATGTCAGGTTCATACAAATAATGGGTAGAAGCAATATTATAAAAGCTAAACCTAATAGTAGATATTCAATTTTAAAAATAATTTTATTTTAAAGTTGGTGTAAATTTCAATCATTAACCAAGCTTAGAATCTTAAAAATGAAAGATAATAGGTATTATTTAGATTATTTTAATCAAACTTTCTTCTTTTAAACAAATTCAATTCTCATAAAATACACTAACAACACAACACTCACACAAACATACACACACACACACACACACAAGTAGGAGATTTTCTGTACTGCATATCTGTGACTTTTTTTATGTTGCATTTAAGAGTTCTTTTTTTTCCTTCTTTATTTTGTATTTATCAAAAAACAGCAAAATGAATTTAAAATGTGGAAAAGTTAACAATAACTATAAAGAGGATAAGAATCATAAACATGGCTTATCAAGGGTGGTAATGCAAGTAAGTTTGCTACACATATATTTACTTTGTGTTCAGCTTTCCCTCTGAATGTTTTTTTCCATCCCTGTATATCCTTATTCAAGGTCCCTTCCCCCTCCCACCACATTTGGTCATCTTTCTTCTCTGCAACTCCCCATCCCCTACCTGGGCGGGGAGCAGATAGTCCTATGGTCCAACTAACCCAATAATGCTTGGATCTGTCTCCACTCCTGGCCAAATCCAGTTTTGTCCACCCTCCATCAAGAGTGAGTCTGGTGTTCCTATAGTTGGAGTGGAGTTTGAAGGGTCAGTCCAGAGTGTTTCTGATCCCAAGATGTTCAGTGGTTGTGGTTTGCCACTTGGGCATGTTTGGCTTTCTTTCTAGTTTGTTTGTTTAGAGACCACTAGTGAGTGAGTACATCCCCTGCTTATCTCTCTGAGTTTGTGATACCTCACTCAGGAGGATATTCTCCAAATCCATCCATTTGACTGTGAATTTTAGGATATCATTTTTTCTTACTACTGAGTAGTATTGCATTGTGTAGATGTACCACAGTTTGTTAATCCATTCTTCAGTTTAGGGACGTCTAGGTTGTTTCCAGGTTCTTGCTATTACAAATAATGCTGCTATGAACATAGTTGAGCTAATACCTTTGGAGTGTGAATGTGCCTCTTTAGGGTATACACCCAGAAATGGTATTGCTGGGTCCTTGGGGAGATTGATTCTCAATTTTCTGAGAAACCTCCATATTGCATTCCAAAGTGGCTGAACAAGCTTACACTCC